>PNEQ01077872.1:47081-72037 GCA_003012365.1 Medauroidea extradentata
TGCGACAAGCCTCGGCGACACTTTCTTCTTGGCCCCTCGCAGAGCTAATATTTTTCCTGTCCTGTCTAGTGCTGGCTTCACCTCGACCCTCTCTAGAGGCTTACCAACAACACACTTTTTCAGTTCAGTCTTTATGCTACACATATATCTTAATTTAAAAACATATAATTTAAAAACATTGAAATTTTGCCCATTACACATATTTGACTGAGCCTATAATCCCGAAATTGTTATATTTGATGTATGTTATTGGTCTGCAGACATCTACGTTGTGTCAGACGTGTATCACCTTATCGTTAAATGCATACAAAATTCGAGTTATTTTCTGGCAGCTGACTGGACTCCAAATGACTATAGCCTCGTTCGACGTCTCCCGCTGACCGATATTGTCGTGACTTACCGTGGAGAATGTTTACACGATAGAGAGGCCAATCTCTGTAAAGACGTAACACACGTAAATGACAACACATAAAATTTCGTCGCAAATTAAGTCGTAGATTATACTCTGTTATGTATAGTAAAGTGAAGTTTAGTCTGCTACCAAATGATAACCGAATTTGCATGTCTCTACTAATCATACATGCCACAAGAAAACTACAGTGTTTTCAAGGGTATGTTGGCACAAAAAAATTATGCGATTAACCGTCGTCTCTAGTGATGATGTTTGAGGAAGAAGGATGACGAAAAAACATTGTGTTGGCAACCTCAGTGTAAGAGAAAAAGATGAACTCTTTTCGCAGAGTACAAAAAGGAAACAAGTGGAGGAGAATATTCAACGAAGAGAACTGAGAAAAGATAAATATAAACAAGCAAAGAGAATCTGGGGCACGTGGTTACGAGGAATTGAAAGAAGAATGCTTTGTACGTATTTCCCACTACTAGGGATGGTAAATCGCGAAAATATTTTGTGCCAACATACCCTTGAAAACGCTGTAGCTTCTTGCAAAATATATGATTCGGTGATATACGTCTGACACAACATAGCTGTCTGCGGACCAATCATAGGCATCAAATATTACAGTGTCGTGATTCTTATTGTCTACTTCAAGTAGGGTAACAGCTCCAAATACAAACTAAAGCCAGTAAGTAATCTTCTGGTAAGCTGAACGTTTGTTGAAATCCAGCAAACAGACAAGTTTTCCGACGATAAACCATCATCTCTACCCATTACGTATCACCGTTCGTGCAAATCACTGCACTATCTGGAGGTAAAAGTACTCTCATTTATCAAAAATATTACCACCCGGATTACGTACCAACACCTTGTCCGATGCTTGCAGCTATGTACGATTTATGCACACGCATGTCTCGTAACAGGGCGACGTTTAAATAATTATGACTCTCATGGAAGTTTCGAATTTGTTCCCCACCCCGGTTATTAATAGCAAGATATCGTGCCAGGTTACTGAAATTTATCGACAGATAAAAAAAAACATATTTGACTGAATTCGCTGGTATCTTTAATTTCAAATTCATCCCTTCTTAGCACACTCAAACCTCACACACGTCTAGGAATGTGCCCAGTTTGTACAGGTATGAAACTAAAATTGTTTCATCACATCAAAGCGTAAGGAACTTTTCAGGTGTCTGTCTTCTCTTCGATGACTTATCTTAATGCAGTTTGCTTTCGAGGTCATTATTAGCTACATCAACTGCTCTGACTGCGCAGAATTCCAGCAGCGAACAAAGCTTGTGTGTGCTTAGAAAGAAAGTATGAATTGTTAAAAGCCGACAATGAGTTAAGTCAGATAGTTTTTTTAATGCTCTGAACCTTCAAGTACAGTTATATCGATCTTTGAAATCTAACACAATATCGATCGAGATGATAGTATATCGTGAAAATATTTTGTTCTAACACTACCCTTGAAAATACTGTAGTTTCTTGCAACATTTACGATTCAGTGATGTACTTCTGACACAACGTAGCTGTCTGCAGACCAAATAGAAGTACAAGCTAAATCCAGTAACCTTCTGGTGTGCTGAACGTGTGTCGAAATCCAGCAAAGAGTCAAGTTTTCCCGCGATAAAACATCATCTCTAACCATCATCTCTAAATATCCTCGTTCCTATAGCACTCGTTATAGTCCAATAGCCACGAGGATACTGGACGCCGAACACTTATTGTTATGTGTAGGGATTAAAAAAATACATATTTTCGAAAATTAATTTCACATTTTTTTCCTCACAATATTTTTTAAGAAGTTAAAATATTTCCACGGATCCATTCAACCCATAGTCCCAACACTATATCTCTGCTTTAAACGATGCGTTAAGACCATGCTCTTTCATTTATTTCAAACAATTGCAATTAAATCGAATATTTTTTAACCAATACTTTGAAAAGATTGAGACTGCGTACAGTTATACGATGCACAATTTTGCCTGAGCGATTTTTTAAATAATGTACCGTTCGCTAGCAAAAAAAAAAAAAAAAAAAAAAAATCTCCCTTTATTTTGACTTATCTTGACAACAAAATATGTGATGTTTCAGAGACAAAAATCTAAAAATCCGTTTGGTGTATTGCAACAGAAAAATTCAGATACAAACAATGATATATAAGTGTTTAAACTGCCAGAATGAATTTGTGATGTATGTGTCAATTTGCGTTAAAAATATAATTTCGCAACCACTGCTAAACTAAAGAGCGAGGCCGTAAACACAATTTCGAACGACTATGAAATGCTGCTTTTAATGGGACGATGCGGTATGTTTCCCGAAACTAGCATTTCTGAAGGCTTATCAACGCTGTTGACAATTCGTACTCTGAATGTTATAGTCCAATATCCCAGGGCTACCAGACATTACTTATTTTCTGAATAACAAAACGTGTCGTACGGAGTAGTATCAGTATACACTTTGAAGGTGTACATACCTGGGAGCATGAGCGATATTTTATATGTGTCTGGGGTATGTTTGGCCGCTAAGATTTGTCTGGTTACTGACAAATAGAATTGAAATAATTCACTCAGAGCCATATATCAAAATAAAGACTCAAAGACTCAAACTGCACACATAGAGAAAAGTTTGGTTGATTCAACCGTATATATGTTTGTATATGGCCAAACAAGTATGTATTTGATTCAAAAAAAGTTTTGTTGGCTGAACAGCATATGAAACGCGCCAAGTATTGGCTTTGTTGTCCTAACAAAATGTACATTTAATTGGAATAAACCATCGTTTTGGGGTAACTATGCCCATTCGGGCATCCAAATATTTTGTTGGTTCAACTGTTTCACGCTTGTTTGGCCACATACAAACATATATACGGTTTAATCAACCAACCTTTTTTCTCTGTGTGCGTAAGTAAACTTAACGTTATTTTTTTTCGCAAATTTTAAAGTGTCTGGCGGAAATAACCACCGACAGAAACTTGGCAATATTGATTACTGATATTAAAGGATAATGTGAAAAAAAATACATGAAAATCAGCACTCAGATTTTAAGAAAAATAAACAATGTTTTTATGTACTTTTAGCACCAGGTATCTGTAAATTGGCCGGCGGACCAAGCTAACAGGTAGTTAAACCTTCAGAATATATACTAATACTACTATGTACGACACTTTTTGTCACTCAGAAAACAAGTAACGTCTTCCAGCCCTGGGAGCTTACTCTATTAGTCTAGCACACCTTCTTACAGTTCTAGATAGTAAATTAATTTTATATAATCTTCATTTGTTGAAAGATAAGAAATATTGTGTTATTTATGATCTGCCAACAAATGCCAGATATTATGGAAGTATTTTATTATCTTACAATGCTAAAAAGTGCAGTAGACTAGCGTTAGGGCATGAAATGTCAACAATGTAGAGATGCCTTCAGAACTGCAAGTTGCGGGGGAAATAGTGTAAATAGTATGGGCCATGCACTAGGCTTCTTAAGGGGGGGGGGGGGAAATTCTTTAAAATCGTGTTTTTAGTTATATTTCTCCACAGTATAAATACGATGATATTATTTAGAGAATGTGTTTACAGTTATTTTGAAATCGTATTTGTTCACATATCTTTACGGTTTTGATCTGCGTGAACGTAATTAGATTTAAACTAATTACTTACTTATTTCAGTCCGACATGAGTGAATATTGATAACGGCCAACTCAAGCTTTAAAAAATTCCGTTTAATGACGCTTTGTGTCACTACTGGCTCTGAATATCACAGATTAAGTCACAAAAATTAGTAATACGCATGCAAACACAAATTAAATTTAGGAAACTGCCTCCGTAAGGGCATAGTCCACAAAAATTTTTATCGCCATATTTTTATTTTTGTACCAAAAAAATTGTTAATAGTTTATACATAAATTGCGACTAAATGTTGCTCAAATGAAATTTTTTAATCTCTCATATTCATTGCGTAATGACACGTAAACGTCAAATTTGCATTTTAGGATTTATGTACACCACTTAAATGATGTTGTAGGTATAAGGTCTTTTATATAAAACAAGAAATAAATTACTTTTATATTTAAAAAATTGCTGAAACTTTATAGTAGGCCTTGTAGCTTACGACATTGTCATTCAATGTAATTTTTTTTTTTCTGTTTGGTATGTCAGTTTGTTTTAATGGCGTTCATAATCCCTTAAAATGCAAAATTGAAGTTTACGAGTCATTACGTAAAAACTATGAGCGATAAAAAGATTTCTTAAGAACAAAATTTAATCACAATTTATGTTTTAAGTAAGAAAAAAGGTATCTGGTACAAATATAAACATAAAAATATGACGAAAATTGCTGTAGACCGTTCCCTTTAACGGGTTGAGTACGCAACGCTGGTCGCAGTATGACCAACATTAGAACATGTAGCTGTTTGCAACGTCACGCGTTTCAACTGTGCGTGCGCAGCGAGTCGTGTCCGTCACATGAATGATGATCGCTTCCTTCCCTCTCAGCATCTGTCATGTAGGTTGCGTTGTGTACCGTTTCAGTTGTCACTACTCACCCGACACGCATCCACAATTTTCTAACCACTGAATACATTTTTAATGGGGGTGTATGAAAAAATAACTTGCCCATCATTCTGTACATTCTGTTAATTGAGTGAATGATGCTGAATGTACACGCGACACGTGGCGTCACAAGGTTTTTACATTTACCTCAGTTTCACCGGGCACACAACGTTGCTCTTACGAGACAGACTTTTTAGTTTAGTAATATAATAATGTGTTTTACAGGTGTTATCAATGGAAACTGTAAGTGGCTATACTTATCCCGTACAGGAAAACTGTTCGTACTCAAGTCGTCATGTGCCGTCTGACATTGTGTGCATTCACATAGACGATGAACTTTAAATAGGGCATACAAGATTATCGGCGTTTAATCACATGAGTTAAAACAAGCTAAAATAATTTTGAAACCAGTGAGTCGCTAGACACCTTGTCAATTTCTCTCTCTCTCTCTATTTCTCTCTACAGCAATGCTGTTTTTATCTAATCCTTATATAATAAAACTTGAATTTGTCTACATTACTTCAGATGGGTGTACCTAGAAATAGTTTTCGGAGGGAGTTTTAAACTCTCATCTTGCATAAACGTTTCAATGTCATCTGTGTTTGACATCTCTTAATGTAATATTAACATATTACATTAACATTTTGGTTGTTTTTGTACTATAGTCTACATTTTGTAATGTAAAATATAATACCTATATAAGGAAACTGACATTTCGGAGGGGGTTTGAACCCACAGAACCACCCCCCTGCGGGCATGGTTCAGATGTACAGATAATCTTCGTAAGAAACCCTTGAAACACTAATGAACTCACTTAACGACATACGCCCAGTTTTTGTATAAAAGAATCCATGGATTCTAAATCTACTGGTATCGTAGACTGATTATTTCAGTTATGAAGATACTCTTTATGCTTTTAGTTCCCCAAATTTACATAAGAAAAATGTGAATTTTTGAAAGTCGCAATGTCCTTCTCATTAATTACTTTCCCATGATATATAAAAATTTTGCATCCAGAGATTTTACGAGAATCTGTGTTTGGTATTTCATCTGCTTCATGAGTTTCCTTGCGTTAGTGTACAACTAATAATAACCTTGTTGTTAAACAAATGTTTGTATTTAAACGTAGGTCTATTAGTTAATATACATAATGTAGTTGAAAAAAGTAATTTACTTTTGCTTTTAGCACATCTTGATTTTGAACATGATCTTTGAAAGAACTGTGCAATGGGAGTGCATGACTGGATTTATTTACTTGGACATACTCCATTGCGAAATATATGGCTGTCAAAAGGAAACTAAAAAAATAATACAGGAAAACATAAATAAGCAGAGTATGGAAAACTACTGTGTTTTGTTTCGTCTCATCATTTGTGTCGTTTGTTGTTTTTCTGTTTGTGCCCGACATATTTGTGTTTTGTTTAGTCTCATCGTTGTTTTGTTGTATTTCTGCTTGTGTTTTTGTCTCGTCTCATCGTTGTGTCGCATGTCAACTTAGCTATTTTCACATTCTTGTTATTTTCTTTTTATTTTCTGTTTGTTCCTTGTTTTTATCTGACCAGATTCTAGTTTTGGAATTTCATGTTGTGTATGTATCCTGATGACTAAAGCATACTCTGCTTATTTATGTTTTCCTGTATTATTTTTTTAGTTTCCTTTTGACATTCATATATTTCGCAATGGAGTATGTCCAAGTAAATAAATCCAGTCTTGATTTTGAACGTTAGCAATGTATGTTACTTGCTTCCCCGAAGTATGAACGTATCTACAAGAGAATAAGAGCAGATATAGTTATATTTTCTATATCTGACGTAAAAAAGGACGAAGCATTACTCATTTAGAGTTGTGGCACAAATCCCCTCGGTTCCAACTCAAATTGCTCTAAATGAATTGTTATTTTGAATGCCTGTCCTACCTCCGCTCTTATTGTCGTCTTTGTAGGCTTCCAGCCTCCCTACGTTTGCTTTATGGGTCGGTTATTTATAGTTGAAAAGCGAGCGAAAGCTAAGCAGAGAGAGTCAGCCCAGTAAATCATAAACATTCTCTTCTTGGTAGCAGTGAAGTCTGGAGCTGCTTCCTGCCTCTGGTCTCCTGATTTATCTCGCCTGTTTCAATGCAAAGGAAGCGACTGCGCCGGAAGTTGGGTGCTAAGACCCGCCCCTCCCTTCCGACACTGTGGCTCCTTGGACCTGTCTTCCTTGTTGGATGACCCATGGTCGTCCTTCGTAGATGACCGGAGTCATGAATGTGGCAACGCTGCATCGGGCGCCTGCTGCCGGTCGCTCATTGGCTGCCCTAGTCTGTGTAGACGTGTACACGCTCCTAAAGGGGTTTACACAATTAAAAACTTATGCAGTAAGAAGTAGACTTTAAGGTGCGGTTTCAGTCTTCATATTGAATTTTATTAATTTTCCACTTTTTGGAGTTCTGAGAAGAAAAATGTTTAATCGGCGACTATACCGCAGATTCTGTTTACCTTAAGCTACAATACAAGTATGGCAATAGAGTTTCTAATGTACAGTTAGGTCGCAATTTGTCGGGCAAATTATGAATATTAAAAAAATATGCCACACAGATTACGGCATAAGTATAAGTTAACTGTTAAATCCCAAGGTCTGTACTGTAGCGAAATGTAAATAGAATTTGAGGTGTAATCGCATATTTTACATTTTTCTTCTTAGAATCCCAAAAAAGTGAAAAATAATAAAATTCAATATGATAACTGAAACCGAGCCTTGAGGGCGCCGCCTACCCCACGCTTCAAGTGCTTTGCAGGGTGTTTGTAAACACGATTTTTCTAGGACTACGTATTCCCATTGAGCCAACGTACGAAAATAAAACACTCTTAAGGCAAGGTCGGGACCTTATTGTTAAGACATCATGCTCTTTAAAACACTGTTTCTAAGACCCCCAACATAGATAAAGCCGGCCTTTTAAGACTTCCGTACTTCAAAATGTACTAACTGGATTGTTATGTAACTCAGATTGCGACCTGCACTGAACTTAGCTCTCAATAATGTGTTTTTGCTGCCTATAGTTTATACCGATGGCTGTGATTAAAATCATTCATTTGAAATAATGAGGAAATTACCATTGCATGTCTTGTAAACGAGGTTCTTCTACTCTTCATAGTTACAAATTTAAAAAAAAAAAAAAAAAAAAAAAAAAAAAAATGGCAAATTTTCTTTAAAAATACCCCGTCTTGTGTGTATTTTATAGGTTAAGGCAAGATGGTGGTTATCGAATGAAATACAAATGGCATCATGGGAATACTGACCTGTACTCTGATTGGTTAAACTTACGATTTACACGGCCTAACTTAAGAAGTAAGCAAGAACAATTCAATTATATATGCTTAGGTTTAAATCAGTGAGATGACAAAAGTTCGAATGCCTACTGGCTAAGTCTTAATATTTAAGTTTTAAAAATTATGTTAACTCCTTAAAGCTGCACCTAGACACGTTACTGACACAATTGATTTTTGGTGAAAATAACTGTGTACTAATTTGTTTCATTGCCTTGTACATATGCAGGCCTTCTTCATAGTTAAACTGTATTCACAACCACCACATAGCGTGACTGTGTATGTGTGTGTAAATGTAGAAACACTGACGTTGCATACAAGCTGTCACAACCTCAATTGATCAACTTTCTACTATGTACGCTACGTACTCTAATGGTTGTGAATTCATCTTGGAAGCAGCCGTATTTTAATGATGCTTTTCAAATACGTCCACTTTTTGCCGTAAATCATTTTATACTTTACGTTGCAAAACAATTAATGATGAATGATTTACTGCCGAAATTTTTCACCAACAAAAATAACTTTTGAACACATATAGAATTTTTGGTGTTCTGAATCTAACCCCAAAATCCTTTAAATTCACGCAAAATTGTAATGAATTATATGATGTTTATATTAGTACGAGATATGGTTTGTTTTATAGACATGTATCGTGACTCTATTTTTTTTTGAAGAAATGAAATGTTTCTAGGTTTCATAGTTTTTGTGTAATGGCACGTCAAAGTCCTAATTTGCATAAACCGGTTTTATACAAAAAAGAAAACCAACTGACTTACAGAAATGAAATAATTCACAGTGAATAACAGTGTCACGGGCCACGTAAAGACATGCATAAAAACCCGCATTGAAGATTTTTGTAGTTTAAAAAAATGCAGAAATTGACAATTATTTTTTAAAAATTCAGCAATTTTTGTAAAAATGCAAAATATATTTAATACGAATTTAATACGATTTGTACACATACCTTGACGTAGCCCGCTACAGTGTTCTACACTGTGAATTATTTCATTTCTGTAAGTCAGTTTGTTTTCCTTTCTTGTATAAAACCGTGTCATGCAATTTTGGACTTTGACCTGCCATTATACAAAAACTTTGAAAGTTGACAGACAGATTTTGGATATCTGCTCTCACTTAGACGTAAAAAATAATATCAGTAAAAAGTATAAACTAGAAAGCATTGTCTTAAGACAATGATGGTTAATCACTTTCATCTAGGTGAATGTACGAGGGTTATTTCTTTTTCAACCTCTAATAGGCTGTAATAAAAAAACGGGAATGAATTAGGAAATTATTTTAATGTCAAAAGAAACGTACATCTTTACACTATTGTTCCACATAATCACCGTGTAGATTGAAGCATTTGTCGTACCGATGCACCAGCTTGCCGATACCCTCTGCAAAGAATGATGCCTCCTGCCTGTTCAGCCACGTTTTAATATTGTCCTGCAGTTCATCATGGGTGTTGAAGCGTTGTACTCCAAGCCACTTGTTCAACGTGGGGAAAAGGTGGGAGTCACTCGGTGCCAAATACTGACTGTAAGGAGGATATCGGCAAGCTGGTGCATCGGTAATACAAATGCCTCAATATGCACGGTGATTTATGTGGAACAATAGTGTAAAGATGTACGTTTCTTTTGACATTAAAATATTTTCCTAATGCATTCTTGTTTTTTATTACAGCCTATTGGAGGTTGAAAAAGAAATAACCCTCGTATATATCAGAATAAAGTTAGTATTTTAGATTGCGTTATGTTGGGTTTATTCTGGTAAGGTTAATTTTGTTACATACAAAAGCCCTAATATTACAAGTTCAAACAAGAGACCATTTACACCGCTAGCCGAGTTTGTATCAGCAACGAAAAAAATTATATTCTAGCGCAGATGTAGAAAACGTTGGCTTTCAGAAATCTTCGGTTTTTGCACACGAATTCTTTCCGTAAGCTTCATCATGTAAAATACACCATACTGATACCGGCGGTGTAGGAGACGAAAATCATCCCTTGCTATACTCGTCTATGGTAGATTCAATTTAATAAAATTCCTAATTTGAGCAGAAATAAATAACTTTAGATTACACGATGACTCGTCAACAATCGACGTAATTTAAGTAACATAACTTGCAGCATAACATGTGAAATTGTTCGTACGCAATCGGCATAAATGTGTACGAAAGAAATTCTTGACTGAACAATCAGAAATTTTTCAACGAGGAAGTAAAATATTGTTGTTCCATGAATATTTTTGAGCCAGCGGTTCTTAAGACCTTTCACATTCTTATTGGCCAGCATGAAAACATGGCGTAAAAATTCTCAGATATGACCATTTTTAAGTCCATGCCAGGCAAGTTTCGCTATGTAAGTTAAGCCAAGTATTAGTTGTAAACGTCACTATTCACATCACAGGTGTACACTTTCTTACGCTATGCTTTTTTATTTGCATCAAGTTGGTTGTGAACAGTGCACTAGGGAAATGTGGCGTAAAGAGCAGGACACAGCTGACTGAATTATCTGAAATAGCCGAAGTTGTTTCACCTTAAGTATTGGTGGCATGGAATAAAGTAAGTAATTATGGGAGCTTTGCTTAATTTCTATTTTCAGCCAGTTTGAATCTTTCCGCTGCTTGTGAACTTAAACACTGCTACGTGTATATATAGACCGGTACGATGTTTACATCTATATTCCACGGCTAATAATAATAACCATAATTATTTTTGTATATTAAAAACAGTAATGTAAAATAATTTCTGTTGTTAATAGTGGTTTCAGCTATTATAAAAATACGTACGAGTTAACAACAATATAGTACTGATTTATGAACAGCGTCCCAAGATAATAGAAATAGTTATTTTTTAAAAATAACTTGTTGAAAAATAAGCACGTTTGTTAACTCAAAACACTCGGAAACATCTCAGATCTTTTTTTCTCTGAGTATTCATTCCTGTAACAATAATTAGGTCCATAAACATTTCGCGGAATAATTTTGCCCTAGTTTGTTTCAGTGCCTAACGTACACATCTGCAGTTCTGTTTAATGGTCAGTTATTGGATGTTCTAACCATCACGTGTCTTTTTGGTTCGACTAGCGAATCACATACGTGTAGTGTTCCAGTAACCTTATCGTTAGGGCCCGGTAGTTTTTGCCCCACTTTGTTTCAGTGTCTTACGTGCACACCTGCAGCTCAACTTCATGGTTATTGGCAGAGTGTTTTTGTGCAGAGTTATTATTCATTTGACTGTGCCAATCAGTACATGGGTAACTGTGACACAACACGTCTGTGATTTGCGGGTTTAACCTCCAGACGTTGCTTGTTACGGCATCCAATCACTGACCAAAGAGGAGAGATGCGCATGTAAGGCACTGGAACAAAGTGGTGCAAAATTCTTTTCGCGAAAACTATCCGGGCCCTACTTATCGTGATTGGTGTAGTCAAATAGGACACGTTACTTCACAAAGAAATTCTGCCAATAGCCACGAAGCAGATCTGCAGATGTGCACATAAGGAACTAAAACAAACTGGGGCAGATTTCTTTTCGCGAAATTTTCATGACTCTAATAATGACGTCTTGCCAGTGTAGAAAATGGTGACGTTCCAAGAGCGATATTATTTAAAATGAACGAGCCCCGCCGAACATGAATTTAACATGTAATCACCTAGCTTAGAAACGACGGAGACATAAGGTCGACCTTGAACCGCACATAAAATGCCGTATCGTCTCAACGATTCAGTCAATGAACTAGAATGCAAGGTTCCCGCCGAACCGTTTATACTATGGGACACTGGGCGAAGGTCATATAATTTTATTGGTGGAAATTCTGTAACTAAGTTCAGTTCAGGTCGTAATCTGAGTTTCACATACATCCGGTTAGTAAATTTTGAAGTACGTCAGTCTGAAAAGGCCCGTTTTTAGCCATGTTGGCGGGCTTAGATACATTTTGTTAAATAATCATGGTGTCTTAACAGTGTAGTTCCGACTTTGTCTGAAGTTTGTTTTTATTTTCGTACGTTGGTATAATGTGCACACGTGGAATGTTTTAGTAAATACAACACGTTTACGAACAAACTGCAAAGCATTTGAAGCTTTTAAATAAGATTTTTCATAAATATTTTAAGGGCATTCAAGTGGCAAAAATGCATAATATTATATTTATACGCCATAGTGTTAGTTATGTAGGCGTTATTGAGACTAGGTTTTCCAATTGCAAAAAAAAGAAAAAATTGTAGCGCTTAGGCCTATAGCAGCATGTAAAAGTCTAAACTTGCATGTTAGGGGAACATTCAACTAATAAAAACCAACTGCCTTATTTGAATTAAATAATTAATACTAAATTAGGCATTATGGCCATATGGTAAAAATAAAAAGAGACACACTAGAAAGTCACTTTCTGTTTTACGTATTGCAATAAACGCATAATAATTTTGTTCTTCAAAATGTCACGTTTAGGACATAACTTACTTCACATTTTTTTAATATTATCTGAAAAATGTACATATATATTACTAATTATGGCTTTCAAAATATAACTCAAAAAATGTAGAAATCTGCTGAAAACAGGAATACACATTGCCGTGTTTGTAATTAACGTAAATAAGTAAATCTTACTCCATGTTTTTATTACGACACACATAACACATTAAATATTCCTGACGGGTCCTTAGCATGGTTTGTGAGTGTGTGTGTTTGTGATAATAGATATCATGAAGCAAGATAAACTTGGGCAATTTAATTACATGCTGCCTTTCTCAGCAAATTTCGACTTTATTGCAGTGCTTTAAAAAACCAGTTACAAATCGTTTACATATGATCCATTAGGTTGTGTTTTTCCTTGTTCTTACTGAGATAACTAAATTAACCGTCTATTGTAGCCTTAACTCCACGGTAATTGACATTGTTGATGCGTAAAAAAAATCATAAGAATGATAAATCGTAGAATTTTGTGACCCGTTCTTATTTCCAACGTCTATTAAAGAAGTATGGTCATTCCTAAAAATAGTCTTAAGTTATAAATATACCATTCAATTTCCATTCCGACTTTAATTTTGTAATTAATTATTATTTGCGCAAGTGTTAGCTCTTAAATTGTGATAATTATGTGTCCTCATCCTCCCAGGTGTAAATCCTGGCTTCCTTCTGGAAGATAAACAATATAAAAACTATTTATGTTACTTAAAATAATATCTAAGAACAGTAAACATCATTCTGTGAACTGCTATTATTTTGCACACCTAGGCTATTTGGTTCTTTTGAAATTTTTAATATTATAACATTTTTGTGCACAAATTCATATAAGGCGTGCTCGAAGTGAAACTTTATGGTACTTTCTTTAGAAATACCTTTCTACCTTTCTGCATTTAGTCCAAACGTGTACAGCACTGAACGGTTTGCAATGTAAATACGTGTCGGAATAGAATAATTTACAGAAGTATCATCTGGTAGCTTCACACTAAACTTGATTATGTAAATAATGTTTTATTTTTATATACTCTTGGTTGTTGGTTTTTTTTTTTGCATTATACTCTAGAGAATTACTTTATATACGGAAAATAATGTTTCTATATTCTCCCTCACAGTTACTCGGCAATTTAAATTTTTTCCTCTGAGAGAGGTATAAGCAAAACTTATTTCTCGAAATATGTTTCTTATTTGCACAGACAGTATTTTAACCGGCGAAACACGGCATCTTTCAAACTAGCTAGTTTTCTCGACGTTTGCACGAAGAAATATGTTTTCTGTTTCTTGCAGTTCAGACTGTTAATAAACTTCCTTGCTTCATGTTTCTTACGAGCGCAAACACGAGTGTTTTGCTGCACCGCTGAACAACAGTGAGAAATTATCTCTGTGTGGAACCTCGTTGAAGTTCAAAGATGAAAATAAAGTTCCTCGCTGCTAAGATGCCACGTGGTACAGCGCTTATTTTTACACCTCCTAGAAAAAGTTTCAAACTCTCCCTAATTTCCGGCTTCATTTTTCGTGCACACTTTTTTTTTTTTTGCTAATACGAGCCAAGTTCTACCATCTCAACCCTCTCCGCTTTTTTATTCGTAATTACGTTAAACGAACAACATCCTCTTGCCTCCAAATCTCTCTTATTCCTCATCGCCTAGTTTCATGTCTGGCCTAGACTAACCCCCACTTATAACTCACAGATTGGCTTGTCTGGTTGCAGACTGTAAAAATTCAGTTTGTACCTTCGCAAAATTGGCTGAATAATTCATCATTTCATTCAACCGACATCACAGCTCAAAAAGTTCCCTCTAAACTCTAATTTCCATCGCATTGAAATGTTTGTTTCCTCTAGCTGGGACCCGCAAACTACAAAAAGATGGAACGCAACTGCATGCAGTACGATTTCCTCTGCAACGAATTAAAAATTTACATTAATGCTTTTTAAATAAGCTCTGGAATTTTTAAACATAAGTACACTGGTTATCGTATAACAGTGTTTTCACATCTAAAGAATTATGTTCTGTTTCGATTCTTATGTAGTCATAGTCAACGGTTGTTAAGTACTTTTTCAACAAATAGGTTGTAGTTTGATAGCTTGGAATTTTGCGAATCTATTTATCACTTTACAACAACAAACACGAGAATAGAAAAGGAAAAATATATTTGGATTTCAATATTGTGACCCACTATGAATTCAAAATTGAAGGTAGAGACAACAGTGGCCTTTTCATTTATATTAATTTACATTAATTAAGTTTTGCTCCTAGGAACGGATAAAAATATTATATACTCGTACACACTTCTAAATTGTTTGTGACTCATTTACAAGTTCTCGCCGGTAGTATAAACTAAATTGCCAAAGTAGTGTAACAGTAGTCGCATTATAGTTATGTTTAATTTAAATCGAGTTGAAAGTATCACAATTGAGTCTTCAGTTTTAAACTTTGCGTGTATTGATAAAATGGATATATGGCCCGTTTGCAATAAAAGTTTCCTTCGTTTCAAGTTTTTAGTTCGCTAGGATACAATTTTTTTTCTGTAAAACTATAATAGTGTAGAACGTATTTCTAAGGCCTCGCTCTTTAGTTTTGCAGAAAATATTTTTTAACGCTAGTTAATACATATATCAAAAACCCGTTAGGCCTATTACAGTTTTAACACTTATATGTCATCGTTTGTATCTTAATTTTTCTATTGCAATACACCAAACAGATTTTTAGAATATTTCCCCTCAAATATCACATATTTTGTTGTGAAAATAAGCCAAAATTAAGGAAAATAATTTTTTGCTAGCAAATTGTACATTATTTTTCAAAACGCTCTGGCAACATTGTGCATCGTATGACTGAACACAGTCTTAATTTTTTTTCAAAGCATTTGGTTAAAAAATATTGTTTGAAATAAATTAAAAATCATGGCCTTAAAGAACATTTTTAGTGAAAGCGCTGAGATTTAATAAGTTCTTTTAAAGGATATAATACTTATTATTTTGCAACTCTGTAAAAGTGGTTTATAAATTTACCACACAGATGTATAGGAGTGTTAATAAAGTTGGTAAGAAAATTGTTTATCCAAAACATCAATAGTATCGTTTCTACATATTTTTAGTAAACGGTCAATGTATACTGGTGTTGGCAGACTTGTACAGTAATGATGATCAACATTAACTTCCATTATTGTTTAGAAAGTTTTGTTACTGTAAAAACATCAATTTATGCTCATGTAGTTTACAGTATGGATTTCTCTTTCTTTGACGTTTCTTAGCAAACCAATCACCTCTGTCTATAGTATAAAAAATTAACACTGATTATTTTTTTTTACTGAATATAAAGCAATTTCGTTAGATATGTTTTACACTTATTTATTTATTTTGCTAGTTTTATCGTTTAATGCCCCGAGGTGACACTAAATAATAGTTGTAATTTGCTCTTGGTATTTTCTAATACGCAAACTACAAACAAATAAAAATCTTGAGCTTCTAATTAAAAAAAATTAGATACTCATGCATGTCGTGAGTTCTCTCGAGGAAAAGTTATATTTCATACATGTGTGTTGCTTCCGTGATTGGGCCGTTGTTTCTTTAAAATGACCATGAGGACTGTGAACGAATACCAATCCTGCCTTGTCAGGTGTACAACTTGCCGCTCTCTGCAATAGCAGCCAATTAAAATGTAGCTGTTGACAATCTGTACATTTGATTGACAGGAACCTCTGATTTTCTGGAAAATATTTTTGCACCACTTTGTTTAATGCCACGGTATTTAATTTATTTCAAACAATTGAAAATAACTCGTATCTTTTTTAACCAAACGCTTTGAAAAAATTTGAGATGTTTACAGTCATGCGATACACAATTCTGCCAGAGCGTTTTTAAAATAATGTACTGTTTGCTAGCAAAACGTTATTTTGCTTCATTTTGGCTTAATTTGGTAACAAAATATGTGATATTTCAGGGGCAAAAATTTACAAATCCGTTAGGTGTACTGCAACAGATAAATCCAGATAAAACAATGATACATAAGTTTTTAAACTGTGAGAATGAATTTTATTATGTATGTATTAAATTGCGTAATTTTTTTTTTCGAAACCACTACAAAACTAAGGAGCGAGACCTTAAAGGCTTATTCCTTTGTTTTTTTTCAGACTGGTGCCCATAACTAAATTATTTTTAACCGAAAGCTTTAAATAAATTTGAGGCAATGTGCAGTCACATGATTCACAGTACTACTGTGGATGCGTTTTTGAAAATAATGTACCACTCGTTAGCAAAAGAATATTATGCTCCATTTTGGCTTATTTTTACGACAAAATACGTGGTACTTTGGGTGACGAAATCTAAAAAAAAAAAAAAAAAAAACGTCATTGCTACAAAACAATTCAGCTACAAATTATGACACATTAGTGTAAAAACTGTGAAGTAAAATTATGATATGAGCATTAGGTAGCAATAAAAAATATTTTCAAAATCACCGAAAAACTAAGGAACACGCCTTTAAGGGCGCGGACTACCGCAATTTTAATCATCATTATTTTATTTTGTATTTGTACCAGATATTTTTTTTCTTATTTTAGACACAAAATGTGATTAAATTTGGCTCTTATGAAATTTTTTTTATCTCTCATAGTTTTCGCGTAATGGCTTGATAAAGTCATATTTTGCGTGTTCCCGTTTTAAGGACTACGCTAAAACCAACTGATATACCAAACTAAAAAAAATCACAGTGGATAAATACATTGCAGGCTACAATGTCATGCTCATAAAAATAATGAATAAAAATGATTTGAGTTCAAAAAAATGCTGAAACTGAAAATAAAAATGTTAAATATTCCATATTTTTTAACACAAATAATTTTTATTATTTATTTTTATGAGCATGACATTGTAGCCTGTAATATATTTATCCACTGTGATTTTTTTTTTTAGTTTGGTATGTCAGTTGGTTTTAGTGTAGTCGTTAAAACGGAAACATGCAAAATATGACTTTAACAAGCCATTACGTGACAACTATGAGAGATAAAAAATTTCAGAAGAGCCAAATTTAGTCACATTTTGTGTCTAAAATAAGAAAAAAATATGTGATACGAATAAAAAATAAAAAATGGTGATGAAAATTGCGGTAGACCGCGCCCTATGCCTTTCGCTCAGCTTCGTGGTTAGTGATTGGATGTTTTTAGTTGTCAGCGTCTTGGGTTTCTACCCTATAATCACAGACGTGTCTGATTGGCAGAGTCTGACAAGTGACGCCTCTACACGAATATGCTGCCAATAACAATGAAGCAGAGCTGCAGATGTGCACAAAAAACACTTAAACGAAGCGGTGCAAAAAAATTGATTTGTAAAAATCACGAGTCCCTAATAATAGGTTTTTCTATATTACTCTGTGCAGTATAATATTTCATTTATGAACTGTAAACTACAATTCCTGCCTCATTTTTAACTCAACAGTGTCGACGTATAATTCGATGCTTTTAAATTTCTCCTATAGCATCAACATATGATTTTTTAAACAAGCCTCTTGCGTTAGATTTAATTTTTGAAGTGAAATTCTTTGTTGCGTTTACGTAGTTAAATTTTCTAAGTACCAGTAATTTCACGACTTAATTACATTTCTGTTTATAACCCAGGGCTAAGAATAAAATGTGGCTGTCCTTTCTTCCTGACCTTAGCTAATGTTAGAACTTTTTTATTTAAAATTATGTATAACTATGGCGATGTATTTATATCCAAGATAAATGTTGGATTAATATCGTGTTTGCTTTGGAGGACCGAGCGAAAGCAAGTGGAGAGGAGTTTCGCTACTTCCAATTCCAACAAATGAAAACTAAACACTGGAGACGAAAATACTCTTCTTATATGCCCTAGAATGTAAACACGCAAGTTCTTAATGGACGAGCCGCTGCAGGTTTAAGTTTGCAAATACACGGTAAATCACAGAGAGAAAGAGAGGGAACTTTTGAAGCAAGGAGACAATTAAAAGAATGGGTTTTATGACCAAATGTTTGTTCTTTATCTCCCTGAGGCCCGAGAAGAAATTTTATGCTGAACAGTTGGCAGCGAGGGCTCCCACGTACACAGAAGCTTTAGCAAATCCTAAGCTTTGGCTCTAGGGTTTGATATCTGCTAATCTGCTACCCGCAGAACAACACCTTTTCCACACATAAAGCACCCAGCAGACCATTCTCGAATCCGGGGATTACTCCTTATTTCACATTCCACGACCTTTTTATTTTAATTCGGCCTGTAACGCAGTTGTGTTGAGGGGATCAGCTCCTTTGCCGGGAATTAGTTTCGTTGGTTCATGATCTTCATTGTTACTTTACCAGCAACATACGTGCCACGTTTTAGTTTCACTAATATTTCATTTGTAACTGTTGTGTGAAAATTAAACTACTGCCGTTTCTTCTTGCATAAAATAGAGTAATTAAACTGTAAATAAGTTGTCTTTCGCAAATGGACAAGCACAAGTGATTTCACACCTTCATATCAAAAATTTCGCTCTTTAGAAAACTCACCCAATGTGTAAGCAGGTCAGAAAGGCTATTATTTTCAAATTTATAATGTAAAAAATCACAATAACAAGGATTTTATATGTATTTGTCTGTCACTTTTGTGCTAAAATATGTTCGAGTGAAATTTCAACTCCTGTACTATTTAATAAATAGCCAAATATTTTCTTTCTGTAATTCAAGTGCACATCAACAGGGCGAGACAAGGGTATACTTCCGCCCCCCCCCCTCCTTTTTTCCGCGGAATCCTTGAAGAAACCTTAATCTACCTGCCTACATACAACAAATTTACATGTTATTTTTTTAGTAAAGTAACATATTGTTTAATGTTATTTTATGAAAGCAAAACTCTATTTTTCAAGATAGTGACCATTGTAACTCATTAAATATGATATTTAGAAGCTATTATTACGGTTAATTCCCCCCCCCCCCCACACACACACACCCAAGGGAATTTTACTTGTTGTATACCTGTTGGAATTATATGCATGATAAAGTTAGCATCTCGTAGACGTCGCGTAGTGTTTTATTTACCACCGCCGCCTCTTCGTTCATGATATTGTTGGGGTTTAATCAGAACGCCATGATTATACGCTTCCTGTTAACAAACAACTTTCCGTACATTTACATATGAATGACATTGCAAGGTAAGAGGAGGGAGGTAGATAAATCAGGGCTTAACACCTAGTTTAAAAACAAGGTAGTGTCACTGAACCCGCGACTCTGGGAATCAGTAACTTGAAAAGAAACTATCGTGGCTTGGAGTGTTTTCAAGAAACAGAAATCAAAATCAAGTCTGGGTTCAGGTCTACGGGTTTTCCATTGGACGATTTAAGGATAATTAAAATACAGACCCGATCCTCAGTGGGTGTTATGATAAGTAGCTACATGTTATTATGGTTATAATTTTACGTTAATTCCATTTATAATTTAAATTTAGATTTCAATGCAATTTATTATATTTTGTAAACGGTACAGACAGTTGTATATTTGAATATAAGTTCACGTAAAACACGCAATAGAGAACTTTCTAAAACCATGGCGAAGTTAATTATAACTCCACAAACTGATCATCATTACTAAAAACAAAAATTGAGAATTTAGAATTTTTTTCTGTGCATACAGTACATGTACACATGTTTCCCGCTCCGCCAGAAACAAAAAAAATTCTGATGTAATGATTCACATCAAATTTCAGTTTTCTAAGATGTGTTTACATGCATTGTGGTTTTATTACTATCCATCTTATAACATATTTCTTGCGAAATGTTGTCTCATTCATTAGGTAAAGTATGGGGACAAGCAACGATTAAATACTGACGGCAGGAATTAATCAGTATTTTTGAATACCGAATATATAATCCAACTGTTCGGATGCCACTGTGGTCAGGCGATCTCATAGTATTATCAGCTATGCAGAATGCAAGAAGTAAACCCTAAAATTCGACGTGGGCGCCTGTATTTTTATTACCAAAAGGCAACATTCGGAACGCAGACATATAAATCTTCTAGCGCAGATAAATCAAGCGGAAATCAGCAGTTCGCTTGCGATAAGCCAACGCATGCTGTAAACAAACCGTCTATTGAAAAAGATTAAATGAATTCATCTCGCCCTGCTTTTTTTTGCTCCAAAGTATACAACTGTCATCACAATGGGATTGGTCGACGTCCTCATTTTCATCGCAGGATGTTCAAAAACTGTGTCTATCCCGTTTTATACATAATACTATGAGAAACGAGTTTCACTGATTTAATACGTGAGTGGGAAACACGAATTAATTGCGAAATTCATGCTTATTATATTTAGACTACATTATTCATGACCTCACCGGCAAACTTGTGAGAATCCAGTATAGTGTTAGTTCTAATTATGAAATAAAATTTTTGCAAGCAACTGAGAACAAAACATATTTGTTTTGGCGAAGCATGTTCGGGAACCGCCACGTATTGATTTTGGAAGGCTGGAAGAAAAAAAAACAGTTCACAGTTGGAATTCATTTCTGTCCTGATGCTACTTTTGAAATCATTCCTTATATATTTACTTATTTATTTATACGCAATCAAAATTCAGCACAATTGCCGGTTTACAATTTGTCGTGTGCAATAGAACCGCTAACCAAATATATACACATAGAGAGTAAAAAGGCATTGAGAAAAAAATAGATGCACTTGCTTAGATAATTTCTTACATAAATATCAGATTTGATATTTAGACTGATAGATGACAGACGCTCAGAAAATATATGTACTAGCAACCATGCATCAAAACTTTCAGCCACTGTAATAGTTTTCTTCTTCTTTACACCATTGTGTAAGTTGCATATATTGACTATGGAGCAACCTGCTACAGTTTTGACGGTTTTTGCCTGTCAGCAATATGTGTCTATATTTTCTTTTGGAAACAGCTACGGAAATTGCCATTTTAAGGTTGGGCGGCAACTCGTTCCAAACACAAATAGC
Source organism: Medauroidea extradentata (assembly GCA_003012365.1). NCBI lineage: Eukaryota > Metazoa > Arthropoda > Insecta > Phasmatodea > Phasmatidae > Medauroidea > Medauroidea extradentata. The sequence continues at coordinate 68,743 of PNEQ01077872.1, forward strand.
CATGTAACTAAATGAACGTTGGAAATATTGCGTTCGTGTGACGTTCAATTTGGGAGTTTGTTTTATGTCTTGTATTGTACATATGAAGGGAGTTAAGTTGAATTAGTTTAGATGTCAAGAACAGCGGGATGTTGTTGACATAATTGACTTTATTTTAATGGCAAAATTAAATCGTCGTCTGCATTCCATGTTTAAACAACCAGTTATTTTTTAGTAATTGTATGACGTGGCTTCTTCTTTTCAGGTTGTAGATAAACCTAAAACATGCATTTTGTAGTTTTTATTTCAGCGTGTTATTTATAGGCTATTACAAAATAGGCCTGAACAGTAGTTGCAAGGGGATAGTTAGTAGTTTTTATGTAATATATTTCCATAAGCAATTCAAAAACATCTACAGGTTTAAGTGGGCGACTGATCTACGTTAACAGTTATTAATAAATCCCGGTGCTGTCTGCCAAATCTGGCTCAAATTTATAACATATCGATTATGTCATGCGGTCCAATTTGATGCTTAAACTAGTTCTTGACATTCAGAAATTCAGTAGCCTAATTCGAATCACACTTTATTTGAAACTATTGCACTGCAAATGTCCTGGATAAATACATTGTCACACTCAGTCAGTCTGTTGGAGTTGCTTAGTCTTTGCAGGTGCTTTAAGACGAGGACAGGCTTCAGTTACTGAAATATCGCATCTGTTATCGTTGAAAGAATCCTGCGGTTTTCGTATGTGTCGTCTGTGTCCACGTCAATCTGTGTCTTTTTGCCTTTTGTGTTATCATTGGTGCCCTCGTCCTTGTTTTGTCGCCATACAATACATAACATAGTTTTTTTACGTTTGTGTTTTCTGTCGTCATACAACGACATAATTTCGTTCCGGAAGGGGCCGCTGTAGCCGAATGGTTAATCGACCCCCTGTGGCTCAGTTGGTTGAGCGGCCGGCTTTGGTGCGGGGGGGTTCTGGGTTCGATTCCCAGGTCTAGCTGGGTGTAAATTTGTGTTTGTCCATTTGGGTCTCAAAAATTGTCACTATACAAATTGTCTCACGAAACGTACTGGGGTCACTCAATTTAAGTCACATTACAGGGGGGAATGTTTGGTGCAGTGTTGGTGCGGAAGCTTCCGCATCGCCGCTGCACCAAACATTAAAAAAATGATCAGACCTCTCGCCTCCCACCAAGGCGATCCGGGTTCGATTCCCGGCGGGGTCGGTCCCGGATATTCGCATGTGGGAATTGAGCCGGACGATGCCGATGGTCGGCGGGCTTCCTCGGGGATCTACCGTTCATCCCGCCCTTTCATTCCGGCGCTGCGCCACACTCACCTCATGTCACCCTTCACCAGCGCTAAAGACCTCGATGTTGAGCGCTGGCCAAAATCTCTCTCACTCACTACGTTCCGGACTATGTTCCGTTTAAGAAATTGTCTGGACGTCATTTGTTTGTTGGCATCGGGTAATACTGACTTTAATTTTTCATATTTTCGTTTTGCTGTGGTGTTTTTCTTCAACGCGGCAACATTGGCTCGCAGTGGCATCTGTCCGCTAAAATGTTTCAATTTATTTGTATCATCCAGTTTTATTATGTTCGTGGTTGCAGCTTTCATAACCTAGAGACCAGCGCTCTACGGACGTGCGGGTTGCATAGGACGTAGGGAACCACAAATCAGCCAGTTATTTGTTTGGAATGGCTGGTCATGGTCCCAAACCCTCTGCGAGGGAATAAACAGTCAAACATTAAAGTGAACGCAGTCAAGGTCACTATAAAAAAAGACGTAATCACTCCACTCTAAACACTGCGTCGTGCAACACTTAAAACGGAAATCGTCGCAACACACAGTTCTTCAGGTGTTACACGCCAAAACTGTGACAACATTCAAATTTCACACGAAAGGACTTTTCTGGACATACGTGGCTTCTGTATTACAACTGGGTGAAAGAAACTATCTCTAGAAGCTGAACGTTGAGCTTCCGGACAGCCGCTGCATATGATAACGCGCAAATCAATTCCAAAGCAGTCTTCGACTTCGAGAACCTAATGCTCGAGATGGCGAAGACCACAGAAATTTCCATTTCAAGCGATTCTTTCATTTTTTCCATCGAAATCAGCACTTTTATAGTAAAGCTGATAACGTTCGAATAACTTAGGTAGGAAGAAAGGGAATAATATCTCTCGAAAAGAAAGTTGTTTGCACGGCGGGCGGTAGACGAGGGGCGGGTCCCTAACCCGACCCCTCCTGTGCTTGACGGGAACAAGCAAGACAGAAGGGGCGAGGTCCCCAAGAAGAAATGCCGGGATCTTTAAGTGACACATTAAAAGCGAAAGATGTGGTGATGCAGGGGACTGTGTGGCATGCGCGTGAAAGGTTGGCGGTGTAGGAGAGGGGAGGTTTATGCCGGAAGGGATTTCGCCTTCGCCTCGTCGTGATGTTAATGGCGACGTACTTCCTCACAATCCCCCTTTTACATAAAAAAAAGAACTCTTTTTTTTTTGCATATCGCTCCTTCTCGGATGTGTGTGTGTGTGTCTTCACGACCAAGCCCAACAAACTAGGGATGACAACTCCACCCCATCCCAAGGGGCCGCGGTTGCCGAGGGGTCAGACCTCTCGCCTCCCACCAAGGCGATCCCGGTTCGATTCCCGGTGGGGTCGATCCCCGGATTTTCGCATGTGGGAATCGTGCCAGACGATGCCGCTGGTCGTCGGGCTTTCTCGGGGATCTCCCGTTTTCCCCGTCCATTCATTCCGGCGCTGCTCCACACTCACCTCACGTCACCCTTCACCAACGTTAAAGACCTCGATGTTAAGCGCTGACCAAAATCTCTCATTTTCACTATATTCCATCCCTTGCTCTGTCGCGAAGTCGTTTATTGGCGTAGCTACTAGCACAGGGTGACAGTAATGTCAGTACACTGCAACACGCCAGTACGTGTATGTGACGTGCCAGGAACGTGCAGACGACGTTAAAACGTCCGGGGCAGGGAACGTCTCTGGTCAATGTTACGTGACTGTGCACACAATGTGCTACATGAAATCAATGACGATATTACGTAATATAGCATAGCGTATACGTCCATAAAACATACAGCTTGACACTGCCAGCAGTACTTATACTGTAACACTAAATATGTACTGTGTAGTGCGGAACTTTGAAAACAATTCTCATTGCTCTTTTGAAGAAGTGATTACGTATTTCCTCTTAGGTACTTAGTATGTTTCTGCACTTTGTTACTGTAAACATAACAGTGAAAGTAAGAAACACAGTGTATATTTTTAACCGTGCTCCAAACTTAACAT
>PNEQ01077872.1:72137-121474 GCA_003012365.1 Medauroidea extradentata
TCCCAACTCGCTGAAAGAGTACTCTCTCGTCCACTCTTGACGTCACAGAGGGTACTTTCTACTGTCCCAACTCAAAGGGAGAGTGTGCAATAGGAGAGTGAACGAGAGTGAGCGATGATGTTCCCTCGCAGCTCACTCTCGCACCCTCTGTGGCAGCCATATTGCTTTAAGGTTAAACCATTTTATTTGTGTTTGTTAATAATTATTTTTGTTCATTGTTCGTTGTTTCAACCCGCCGTTCTTGTATTTAATAAATATATTATAGTATTTTATATACTTACAATTACTGCCGGTAGAATGCAGTGTGCCGAGTGCATAGTGCGAGAGTAGACGTCCCAATTCGAATAAAGTGACCCAGAGTGGCCGAGAGGTAGAGTGGGTAGTGAGAGCGTACACACTCTTGAATTGAGACACGGCCTAAGTTAAATTCTAAAGCAGTTTATGATAATTACTTTTGTTGTTGTTATGAACCTCACGCTCTTCAGAAGTACTCACACTATTGCGAACAGCTTATAAATATGGACTGGAAAATTTCGCGAAATCAATGACACGTAGGCAGGAAGCCATTATATTATACATACTCAAGCCCCGACCATTTGTCCACTAGTTGCTACTCAGTGGAACAGCAAGCAATGTACGAATAAACGGGCCTTGAGTGTGCATAGTACAATGGATTCGTAATAGATTCTAACTGTGCTGGATGACAGCATAACATGTAAGTACACCTTGGAACTCGGCACATGCTAAATTGTCAAGGTATGTGTGTGCCTATATACAGGATGTTTGGTAATTATAGGTACAAACGAAAGCTGTGTGTCGAGGACGATGAAACAAGCAAGTAATGCTATCAACATAGTTCCGGAAAACGTTTCCCGTTACGATGAATGGACACGTTGAAAAATGGTAATGTTGCAGCATTGTTTTTTTTTTGTGAGGGGATAAAAAACTTTGGTGTATGCCAGCCCTGTTGATAGTGTCCACGAACTACAGGAACACATTGTGGATGGTTTCCACTGTATTCGGAACACACCTGGAATTGTTGAACGTGTACGGGCATCGATGCGAAGACGTGCTGAAGCCTGCCTTCATATGAACGACGCTCTTTTCGAACACTTGTAGTAATGTCTTCGTGCACATGTGCAGCATTTTGACGTTTTGATCCTCGAGAACACTGGTATTATAGCGTTCCTGTCGTAACATGTAATGTGCCATATTAGGAAATCCATTGGTTTCCGGAACTTTCTTTACTGGCATTATTTGCTTGTTTCGTCGTCCTCGACACACCCCTTTCATTTGTACCAATAATTACCAAACACCCTGTGTGTGTATATATATATATATATATATATATATATATATATATATATATATATACATACATACATATATATAAACGGCAGTCTAGTAAGCACACCGCACGATGAATCCTTGGCTACTGGAAACAAAAATATTAGTGCCAAAAATTTTTATAATGACATTTTACGTGCACAATGTGTACTTGTTAAGACCCCTAACACTTTCGAAAATACAATTAATGAATACACCCGAGGTTATTACTTAGCCTTACGCACCCTTGTTAACAAGCAATTGTTGCAATCACATTACGCCAGCTGTGAGTTCTACTCTGTAATGCCTTTGTGCTAAGCCCAGTTTGAAAATTTCATCGTTGCAAAAAAAATCTCGTGGAATTTTTAGTGTGCAGACCTTCCTGGTTGTTAACACACAACACCACTCCCGTTGATTATACACGAAGCATTAAAAAAGTTAAAATAAAGCCAGAGTATGTTAAACGAGTGGTGTTATCACGTCAAGAGCTGTGTAAAATTACTGAATACGAGCCAGGATAAATTTCAAGGAGTACGGTCACAGGTACGAAAAAAATGGAGTGCACTTGTTTAAATAAAACTTTTTTAAAATTCCAGACAAAAATGGGGTTTCGACACTGCTTTTTGTAAAGTAGTGTGTAGCTGAAAAAAAAAAAAAAAAGACTGTCAAACCGGCAGCTCTCCATTTCTTTCCATGTCTGATTTATGTTTCCCTTTATGCGGTAATCCAATGCGAACAACGAGCTTCAACGAATACCAAGTAAACTACTTCGAAATAAAATTTCAATACCAAGACTATTATTACTATCGTTATTTCCTTATCCTTTTACTTATTTTCTCTGTCGTCAATTTATTTTGTAGTTAAGTTACCGGTAGTACGGGCACAAAGTTGAAATACCAGACAAATTATAAAATTATGCAGTCCCACACGTACTAAGGCAATGACTAAAATAGCGATAAATAAAAAAGAAACGTAAAAAGATAATATTCTATAAAATGAGTATGCTCTGAAAACAAGAAGAGCACAAGGAATTATTTGTGTTAAAACCTCGTAATACTAGACAAATCTTAGTTTCGTCATATTAATACAGGGGAAAATATTAACTAATTTTAAATTATATATATATATATATATATATATATATATATATATATATATATATATTCTGCCGTGATAACACACACCGTAGCCCCTTTAATCGACGTTGGAAAATATTCTAAATTAAAACGACGGTTATCGTGTCGAAATTAAAAGTGATAGAATATCGTGCCGGTAATATATGGTGAATTCACTATATGTAATAAAATTAAAAATACTGTCACACTTCTCCCATGAGAACTCACAATGCGATCCGGGTTCGATTCCGTGTCCTCCGCCTCTTCATTCCTGCGCTGCTCCATACATTGCGTTTCCACTCACCAGCGCTGAAGTCCTAGAAGTTATGTGATGACCAATGCCTCTCTCTTTCTCTCTCTCTCTCTCTCTCTCTCTCTCTCTCTAAGGCACCATTCTCGTAAAAAATCTGTTTTAAAGCCCATCAGAATAGCTAAAAACGGCTTTTTTCAGACTGCCGTAGTTCAGAATGTACTAACCTAAGTATGCGAAGCTCATATAAAATAATATTAGATAGCATATTGCCATTTTCAGGTAGTATAATTATATCTATATGTCAGAATTACAAATGTAAGCGTTATTTGTCTTGTAACTGTTTCCCTAAAGACAGCACTTTTTAGTTAAATGAATTTTACCTACCTACTAACTACAAGGCTTTAAACGGTGATCTTGGTGACACCACGGGGAAAAAAAATGTTTCCTGGACGGTTACAACATGAGTTTAAAACAAATCGTTGCATATTCACGCCAATAAAACATAAATGAACAACTATAAACTCTTGAGACCGCGTTGGACACACATTTGTGACGGCATGACTCTCTGACTCTCCATTGTGTTACTGTGAAGCTTCAGAGCAGATCACAGACCACATTGTAGAGGAATACCCCAAGAGACTTCACAGTGGTGACTGGAAGGATGTCACCAATGCTCTCCAACATCATTGGAACGGATACACCTTATTGGCACCATACTTTAAGGTTAATTAAGACCGCTGCATATGCCTTAATCCCGATACACACTACCCTTAATTCTCAACTCAGTACCTTCGTTATTTTTCTTCATAAACTTCGACTACGATTTTATACCAGAATTATGTAGCAAAACTTCAGTTTGTTTACACACTATCGCTGTTTACTAACAAGTTTCGGTACATAAAGAAGAAATATATATTTGTAATACAGGTTGATATACCGTAAACAATTTTTAGGGTTACTTTGACCATTAAAAATAATAGTTTCTGGGTTTTCTGGCAAATAAACAGATAATCTGAGCCGAGTATTTAAAAAAAAATTTCATCTTTATAATTAATGTTTGAAACATTCTTCACTAAACTATATAAAAACAAAAATTTTGAGTGGTCAACGTTACCCCGCAAGGTCAAAGTAATCCCGATTTACGGTATCCCTTAAAGTATGACTCTACAATTCTCAAAAACTATTTAACATACAAGACGTACGTGTAGCTGCCAAAACTATATTTTATTGTTTTGGTTTTGATAATTCCGGCAGTCATGTGTTCAGTAGAGAACAAGAATTTAATTTCTGTTTAAATCATATTGGCAACCCTACATACGTACTTAGCATGCGCGGTTGCTGTGCCTGCTAGTAAACATAAACTACGATGAAAAATAGGACGGGCTGTATCTGTGGAATTAAGTACGGAATTCTAATGCAACCCGCGTGGTTGTGGTCACAATGTCGCAGTGTTGCTTGGGCTGAATAATACGCGGAATTAAGGGCGCCGTCTACCCCAGCGCGAGAGGCTCAAAAGCGACGGAGCAGTAAGGTCGACCTTGAAGCGCGCATCACATGTCACGTCGCCTCAACGAGCCAAGCGCTGAATTAGCGTGCAAGGTTCCGGCTGAACCGTTATTACTATGGGACTTTCAGCGACAACACTATCATTTTATTTTACGCGACGAAAGGGAAAGAGTCGCTCTACAGGTCTATAATATTCTGAATATCGTGAAAATGATTACTCTCACATAAAAATCAGCGTCAAAAGTCCCGATTCGGTCACTTTCACACTCAAAAAAATACTTGTTAGGAACGATAACAGTTAATAGCAAAATTATATACCCGTACTAAGATCCTTAAATGCTTTTCGTAGCCTAACCAAGTGACAACATGTTGAATGGTTTTCGAATGAAATCAGGATTGTTAAAGGTCTGCGCGCCTCTTCACGATTCTAGTAGACGGCACCCTTAAATACTAAGTTATTGCCAGTGTTCATCGGGCTTTAGGTACATTATTATGTAAAACTGCTGTACATATGTATTCATACGATAAAAATGTCACCTCTACTATATTTTTCTTATATGGCAAAGAGTATCTTTACAGAACATAGTGTTACTTCAAAAGAACATTATAATTGCTTCTATATATCATTACGGTAATACCAACAACCTAACGGGACGGTTGTCCCTATTTTAACTGAAGTATGTTAATTACAGCCACGGTCGTAGAAGAACAGGTCTGGACACTCACCTGGTAACTTGACCCCCTTGTTGTTTGGCTGCAGTTCACCAAGTTACCGATAATGCTATACATTTTTGGCGCTGTAATCCGGGTGGTCGAGCTCAAACTCCGCCCTCTTTCCTCCAACTAAGATAAACAATTAATCAAAACGTATTTTTTATCAATTTATGAAATACTTCCTTCGCTCACAATTTTAAATCATGGTTCCAGAAATCTTTATTTACTTAATAATGTTAACAATGGAAAAAAGTGGGCGGAGTTCGGGTCCGACCGCCCGGATTACAGCGCCAAAAAGTACAACATTGTCGGTAATTTGACGAACTACAGCCAAAAAACAAGGGTGTCAGATAAAATACGTTGGCAGATAGGCGAGTGTCCAGACCTGTTCTTCTACGACCGTGATTACAGCAATAAATTTTTTTCATTGTACCATAAGTTATGAGAAGTCTCGTAGAGTATAAAATCTCCGCCATGTAAATGTTATTTGACGAGGGAGCGACGATGCGTCCCTCCCTTGCTTGTACTTGGAATGTCACGGGGGGGGGGGGGGGCGGGGATACAAAAGGTGCGGGAGGGGTGCCCTGGTGCCTTGGGGGCACGACCCTGGAATACCTCGTCGCGAAAGTAGACGCCGACACGTTTCCTCTCCTACCTCTCCCCACTTCTCTCTCTCTCTGTCTCTCTCTCTCTCTTTCCTGCTCTGCTTAATTAATCCCGTGATAAATACATCGTAGCAGCAGACTAATCGGCAGGATTACACTCTACATGGTTGGTTCCCCATTCCCCCCTCCCCCCCACAAATACCTCCTGTTACCATGCTCAACTGCTCCACTGTTAAAAAGGTCTCCCATGACATCACGGAGGAAAAATTAAAATAAAATAAAAACCTGGAATTAAAACAAACTCACGGCCGTTTCGTTTTCTGACTAAACTGAACAGCATGGACATGGACGAATTAAGCACTGCGTCGTTCTATAAAACCAAGAGAGACTGAACTACAACTACAACATTCAGAGAACGCGACCTGAGAAACATAGCAAATTAAATCACGTTAAGTGGTTTTATAAATAAAATACGTGTGCTTTCTAGGGTAAAACATCTTGGAGTATTCAAGTGGGCCTTTAGAAATCGCGTAAATATTCAAGTGTGTTAATGTATTTTCTATTTATAAAATATGTATTACATTAATACCAACAGTTTTAAATAGTCATGACTTACATTCTTATGAATCTCATTACATGCACATACACTCCCCCCCCCCCCCAACATAATATAAGATATTACTGAAATAACGTTAGAAGCTTCGGGGATAGGTTACTTAAACCAAAAAAGAAAAGTTCATATAAACATATGTCCGAAAACCATTACTTTTTTTTTAAATTATTGGTGAAAGTTTAGTTCAATGTGTTTTGTAAACCGTCATTGAATGATGTTATTGATAGCAGATACAGTCTTCTTAGAATTTGCGAAGTGTCATAAACTCAATAAGTGACAGTAAATTTACGAAATGACATACTCTTCCTTCCACAAACAAATGCACGCGTCGGGTCAAGATCATGCACCGCCGCACCATTTCTAGTACTCCTCCCACGCTCACATGGTGTCGAACTGTTTCACAGGCGTCCGTGGTTGAAACTGCAAAACAACACTGGTCAAATGTCACGAGCAGATCATTCACAAAGGAAATTAAGTTTCCTTGGTAACGTGTCACCATAGAGGATACAAACGGGTTTATCCCACTTTCAGCAATGCTAAGAGGATAGGAATTAGGGCAATTACAATCAATAACATTATTCAATGACTGCTTACAAAACCACCTTGCAACACATAATTAAAAAACTAATGGTTTTTGGACATATGTTTATACGAACTTTTCTTCTTTTTTTTTTTGTGTAAGGAACCTACCCCCGAAGTTTGTAAAAGTATTTCATAAACTTTCTGTATGTATGTATACATATGGAGATGTATAAACATGCATACGTGCATACGTTCATAGCCTATAGATATCCTACGTATAAATCGCTTGCTTATTTTGGACTTGTGACAGAATACTGTTACAATGTCAATCAGTAGCATAGCGTATCCGATTCTGCTCAGCATATTTGATTCGTAATTATTCACGTACAATCTACCTGTTGGGGCTTTAGATTATGTGGTGTGTGTGTGTGTGTGTGTGTGTGTGTATACCTTGTCGGCTGCCAGAAAGGTGCCCTCGAGCCAGCAGGAAGATTAGCAGGTAGTCGAGAGTTAACCAAGGACAGAGGCAAACGTGTTTGTATAGCCTATAGCAGAAGCAGTATTAGTAGCAAATTAAGTTTCTCTAGTGCAAATTCAGTGATTTTATTATGCCTATGATTTTAAGATACAGTTCGAGTGAGTAGACGCTGCAACGTCACGAAATACTACCTACCATCTTTGTTTCTATCCGCCGTCTTAATTTCCTAATTACTCTCATATGCTCCACCCACAACCTTGTTTCTTATTAGCTACATAAGGCGAATATGGAAATGTAGTAAGTTTAACCTACTCGGTAGTAACGGTTACGTGACTGGATCTACTCAGTCGTTCGGTGTTAAACGGTTTTATCCGAGCGTACATACTTTTTATGAGTATTATATTGGCGGCCTTTGAAAAAAAAACGGTAAAATCTGCAGAAGCAGGTTATGCTTCACTCGCCGATCTGGCAAACCTATGTTATTAAACCAAGTTTGAATAGTGCAAAATATCCTTTTGAACTGGTGCTATATATTTATGCATTATAATTGCGTAGGCTACTATAGGCAGTTCGGGAAAAATTTAGCACTAAAAAAAAGCCCTGCTAAAGTTATATTTTCAGCCAATTCGTATCTTTCCGCGCGTAACGGCTAATTGCGGGAAATTTCTATCATCTCTGGACATGTCATTTGATGTTTCCGCATGTAAGATATATTGTGCAGTTGGTAGGTACCAATACAGTTATATTTGAAATGTTTATTAATTATTTAAAATACAGTTATGTCGATTTCGGTTGATTTTGTTTCAGTATTGTATTTAAACAGAAAAGTACACGGAACTATATTGCGTAATTTCGCTGCCAACCATACAATTAGAAAGGCAATTATATGCAATGTTGAATTGCATGCAGTAACAGCTAGTGATATTTTTCAAATGTTACATTTTTAGTGCTCACTTTATCTCGAACGTCCTATAGTAATGTATACTGTACAAATAATGCTAAAGCTAGCCCCCAAAAATTTGCATAGCAATGAGGGATTGCAATATGAAAGTTCTCTGACACGTAACCCCACATTTTTTTGCATATCGAGTATTTATTATACGCAACAAAATTTAAAAGGTTAAAGATTCATACGTTTAGAAAGCCTTACAATTAATAATTACATAATTTATTCCATACCTGAACTCCGTTTTCTGGCGACATTTTTACTTGATAAACTACTCCAGACTTCTCGTCCAACAAAAAGACTACATTCCGACATTGTATTTTTTCGTGAAAATGCACTGAAACGCCTTATAGACTGTTCACAATAAAGTTAACACTGCTTAAGATGTTCTATCAGCCATTTTGCATTCATCTGTACTATTTTTAATATGAAAACATGTATGTAACTAAAAAACTAGTGTACATGTTCCACACTTCTCAAAACTATATATCTTGAGCCCCATTTAAATATAGTTTTTGGTTATTTTAAGTGTTGCTGAGTGCTCAGTTTAAAGTGAACAGACTATACAACAAATTTTCTTCTATGTACACACGCGGGAGCCTGTTCGTGTTTACGTTTTACGCGCGCTTTCCTGTTAATCTTCTGCTGCCGGCTGTCTGCCCTGCTCGAGAGAAAGGTAAACCTCAGTTGATCCGGAGTACAGTTCGAGTTAAATATTTAGAGATCTTGCCGGTTGGTAAATTTTTATCGCGTGATGTTCTTGCCCGATTTTAGAGTAATGTTTGCTCTAACGAGTAAATCGAATTTGGATTTCATAAGCGCCTTCTAGGTAGTGCTGATTATTCATACTTTGGTACTGAGCCTACCACTAGGAGAGCTCATAGTTCCATTCATCGTCTTACTTCCAGGTCGTCTGCTAGAATGCGCTGGTGTTGTATTTACGTATGGTATTGTCCGTCTATGTTTCCAAGCCTCACCGCTACGTGCGCTATGCTATAAGATTGATTTGTCGTACTGTATGTTTTATTTACCTTACCGCCTTTGACTTGGATATTTCCCGAACCTTCCCTACACTGTTAAAATTTCCGTGAATTTACGGGCAATCTTACGGAAACGTCTGTTTAATTAACGGAAACATTATTTTGTAACACAGCTATACATAGTTATGTTTCAGTAATTAAACATAGGTCAAACTGTGAGAAGAAACTAAATAAATAACCGAACGCATTATTGCGCCTGCATCCTAAAGAAGTCACATAAATATGCGAGTTTCCATAAGCGGAGCTAGTTGCCTTCCGTAAATTAACGGACACTTCTGGGGAATTTTTTACCAGCACTTCTCCGTAAAATAACGAAAATAAATTTTAACAGTGCCACCTAATGTTAGTGACAGTTTTTAGCAACTGTTATTTAGTACTTCTTAGTAACTTACTAAAAATTCCACTGGCATTCGGTACCACTTGAAATACTCTCATGTACACCGTTATAAATTTTAACGGAAATGTACCGTTAATAAACGGAAATAGTATCCGTAAAAGTAAAATACGGAAATGTCTACAGTAAATATACACTACGGAATCATAGGTAATATGTCCATAAGTCTGCTGCGGACACTTACACGGAAAATATCGAAAATGCATGGGTTAGAAAGCTGTAAATATCACGGATAGATTTTAATAACAACACCGGTAAATATACAAATCTGTAGAAATGCTATTGTAGCATTATATATATGTAAGTATGGCTCAGTTCTGTGTGTTGAAACTGTTTTACGGAAACTTCTGTTGGATTAGGAAATAAGTTTCCGTGAATTCACGGAGGTATCTGGAGAAATTTTTACCGGAAATTCCGTAAATCGACGGAGGAAATTTTTTACAGTGTACTCTGCATCGTTGGAGAGCTGCTAACATATTATGACATCCAGCGTAGCATTTTTTAAATGTCGTACTTAACAAGATCGTAAATATATGTATTTAAAATATTTTTCACATTAGTTTCACATATGTACAACCTCTTTCTTCGCTGTGATGTTTGAAAGTTCGGTAGGTTCTTCTAGTTCAGCGGATGAGTGCTTGTTTATTTGTTTACTAGCTGTCCCGCCATACATCACAATTCCCCTTTTTTTCTATTTTTTCACAAAATTTTTTGGGTTCCCCGTTTTGCCGCTGTATTAAGTTTTGCCACCGCCCCCCCCCCTTTTTTTCTAAACGTATAAACATTGTGTGGCAGAAACCTTCGCGAAAGCACGCAAAGTAACTTAACAAAGATTCATCGCAAACAGACAAATCATATATGAATGCATACAACACGAACAAACAAACGTTAATTTTTGTATACAAGCTTTGTTATTAAGTTATTTATTATCTTTACATGTACAATGAAATTATATTTACGTACTCGTATGTGGCGTTTGATACGCGCATCAAGGCCACCCTTTCAGCTACGTCGCCTTTAACGAGCAGATAGGCGGCATCCTTAAATATTAAAAATATAGTTTAAATATGAATTTTTCACAATGAAAATACGAGGGAGACCGTGCATTTTTAACTATTTCAATCACACCATTCGTTACGATATTTAGCTAAAAATACATTTAGCTTCAAATAACATTCATTATAATTTGGCTAATTGGTATTTGAATTGTTACAACATTTAGACCCAGTTTAAGCACCGTGGTTGTAATCTAAATAGACACGATCTTTAATTCTTGTCAGAATGTCTCTACTCCATTTGCTGAAGTCAACTGAAATATTAACGCGTAGTGCATATCACCTTTCTATACACTATACATGATCCGATAGTTTTCGCGAAAATATTTTTACAGCACTTTGTTTCAGTGCCTTACGTGCGCACCTGCATCTCTGTATTGTGGTCAGTGATTGGATGCCGTAACACCCAGCGTGTGGAGGTTAAACCCGCAAATCACAGGCGTGTTAAGTCACAGATATCCATTTACTGATTGGAACAGTCAAATGAATAACGACTCTGCACAAAAACACTCTGCAAATAATCATGAAGTTGAGCTGCAGGTGTGCACGTAAGACACTGAAACAAAGTGGGGCAAAAATCTTTTCGCGAAAACTACCGAGCCCTCGCTATGCGCCACAGAGCTCGTGGGTGATTCGCAGCACGGCTGGTAATTTGCGACAAATGTCCTTGGTGGCATGTCTTCCAGAGTTATAGCATGTTTGCCCGCAGAGTGATATCGTGTTATTTCCCGCAGCGCATTCCTCGTAAGAGATACGCCGACCGGACAAAGGCGACGTGACGAATGAGGGGAGAATGTGCGAGCGAAGAATGTAATCCCGGAGCTTCAGTAACGGACAACAACCCACTTAAGAGGGGTCTGGAAGAGAGGCTGTATGGTTGTGGGGAATTTATTGAAGACATTTTCATCCCGGCAACATGACCGGCTAGGGGCATGCTCAGGCACGTTTCTGCAGAAGGAAATTATGTGCTGTATCGTCAGTATGGTATAGAGGCTGTTCACAATAAACTACGCACTTGTGACAGTCACCCGAAGGGGCGGATCGCGGATCAAAGGGTGGGGGCCCAGGGTCCCCCTTTTGACCTTTCATGTAAGTTTATCTGTAAAATATAACACACTTTTAAGTGGTATATTCAACTTTTCTTTAGGAAATGCCTTTAATAACACCATTTTGTACCTTAAAAGAATAAATTTTTACCTGTGGAGGGCCCCAGGCCCCCCCCCCCCCAAATTCCTTCAACTCGGGGAGTGGACATACCTACTTTTTCGCAATGCTCCACCCCCCCCCCCAACCTAGTGCTGGATCCGCCCCTGGACGCTATATATTGTTTTTACATATCAATTGATTAGGCCTACGGGTCCGCGCGCTGCTGTAGATGATTCACAATAAAGTGAGCACTTTTGAAGACCAATTTACCAAGAATATTGATTAAGGAGATATTATTTATTGTGACATCAAAAATTACTAGGACCCCAAAAGTGTTCACTTTATCCCAATCACCTATACACGTATTAACCTTGTACAATTTCAAACATGCTTCTGATTACAGCGATTACAGCCTATCACCAGCCCTAAACCAGTATTTAATAGTATTATTAGATCATTAGTTTTAAAAAATTACGGCAATTATTAATTTCAAAATGTCTGGTTTAAAGATTTTCATTTAATTTTTTTTTCTGCCGCAGCCAGATACCTTCTTTTCATTCGTATTTAAAAAAAATACATAGAAGCATACTATCTTGTAGTTAATTCAACTTAAACCTAATTTTAATTTTAAAAAGGCGTGTTGGAGTATTCTTGCGACTTCTGTGTTATGGCTATTAAACCCCTTTTGTGTTATTTTTGTCTGAGCAGATGTTGTGTTTGTGTGTATGTGTGTGCGTGTGTCATGGGCAACAATATTTGCTATCAGTCTAGTAAATACCTGCGTACTGTAAAAATGTATATATTTTTCAGTATGAACTGAAGATCTGGGTGAGAGCGAAGTCATAGTTATGAAATTGTATTGTCAGCGAGTCTCAATACGTGTGCGATACTTCAATTATGTTGGACATCTGTATATGAGTGGAAATTGAATTGGAAAATTCCGTTACATTCACATAAAAATTACACATACGTCACGTAAATAACAAAAACCGGTTTATAACCCTGTCTATCACGCACAGAAACGAGCACTGTGACTATGTAGCAAGATAATATTTCTGAGTTATGTATGGGGCCGCGGTGGCGAGTGGTCAGATCATTCGCTTCCCACCAGGATGATCCGGGTTCGATTCCTGGCGCGGTCGGTCCCCGGATTTGCGCCTATGGGAATTGTGCCCGGACGATTCCGTTGATCGGCGGGTTTTATCGGAGATCTCTTGTTTACCTCAACCCCTCGTCAAGGGACTGTTCCATACTCCCCTCGTATCACCCCTCACCAGCGCTTAAGGTAGTTCAAGTGGGGAAAAAACATAATTTTATACTTGTATGAAATAGTGTTAGTTTTGTACACATTACTTGAGAGTACACATACTTCTAACGGAAAAAAATTAGCTCATATAGTTTTCCCGTAATGGCACTTCAAAGTCAAAATTTGCGTATTTTTACTTCATACAAAACTTGAAAACCAGATAACATAATGAAATGAAAAAAATCACATCAAAACCACATGTCCTGGTCTATGGCTTGTAGCATTTAAAACCAGTTACAAAAAATATTTATGTGAAATAAAAAATTTCAAAATTTAAATTTTTTTTGGTACTTTTAGAAATTTATTTTAAACACAAAAATATTTTATAATGGGTTTGTATATGCTTCAAGCCGTGGACGGTGACGTGTAGTTTTGATGAGATTTTTTCCATTTAATTATATTTACTGGTTTTCAAGTTTTGTATGAAGTAAAACTATGCAAATTTTGACTTTGAAGTGACATTACGGGAAAACTGGCTGAGCTAATTTTTTTTCGTTAGAGATAAATGTACTCTTCAGTAATGTCTACAAAACTAACACTATTTTATACAAATATAAAATTATGAATTTTTCCCCACTTGAACGCCCTTAAGGCCTCGATGTTAAGAGGAGTCTTCGCCGGCGTCGAATTTCCACCTTTGACGCGTGAGAACAGCGTAGCGATAAGAGCCAGTGTCCCACATTTGACAAGATGCATATCGCCTCTATTCGCAGCGCCAAACTGGCATGCAAGGTTTTCGTGTAGTCATTTTTCTACGGGACTTTAAACGGTGACCACAACATTTTATTTTTGAATAGTATGAAATAAAGACCAACGCATGCCTCTCGCTTTGCACTTTGCGAATTCAGGCAATATTTTCGGAGTTAACAGTAGTCTGAAAAACCCGTTTTTAGCCATTTTTAGAGGCCCAAAAATCATGTTTCTAGCAAGCGTGATGAATTTTTAAAAACATAGAACCATTGTTTCAAGTGTGTGTTCTTTTCGTTGATAAATGTAATATGAATAAGTTAAGCGGTTTCGCGTAAAACAGAATACGTGTGACACGCTGCAACATGGTCATGCGCCAGTCGAGGACTTTCCTTAAGATGTATTGATCCCTACCACCTTGGATTTATCTGTTTCTTCTCGATAACTTCTGTTCCAGTCGACGTATCAAAATTTTTGTCACGACAAGGCATAGATACAAACTTAATCGATTTTCTGTAACTGCTGGAACCATAATATATTCATTATTTTGCAACGGGAAACAGCTGAAAAGGAAAAATTGGTTTAGTTACGGGAGCGACTACAGAGGCCGCAACATTAACAGAAACAATGCCATATGGATTACAAAAAGTGAATGAAACAATAAACTATGCCTTGTCAGCGTGAAAAAAGTAAAACAATGTGTATATTCCCTGATTTATAAGAAAAACCGTAAAACCGATCTGACAGGGATGAATCACCCTTAAGAGGGCGCGATGCATAATTTAACGCTGAAGCATTAATCTATAACTGTAGGTTTCTAGAAGCCAATTTGCGAAAATTAAACAATAGCAATCCTAGACAATAGTTTTAGCCAACGTTTTAAACTAAATTGTTTTCTGTGTTTCGAACTTCTGAGGCACAGTCTCAGACGCCGGAACCTCGTGCATTTAACTGCGGCGCAAGAGATTACGCGTAACGAATTAGTAATTCTGGATCAATATTTACTCATAAAGTTGACAAATACCATTATCTAAGATTGTCATTGAGTACTTTATACACATTGGCTTCGAAAAAAGCGTAGATATCAGTTGATGTTTTCAGCGTTTATATATCTGCACGAATTCTTAAGCGCTGACCAAAATCTCTCTCTGAGTTATACATGAAACACTAGCTATAGCGTACCGTAATTTTGCTCCGAAAGTATGGGTCAGCAGATTGCCTTACACTTGTGCGGTTAAATGTTTGTAGGTTATATGTAGTTTTGTCGTATCTTTGTTGCAGGTATAGTGCCCACGCGAAGATGGTGGACACGGGAACAGGCAACCTCTACATTGTCGGGTCTTTCAAACGGATGTCTCTGGATCCGGACTTTAAGGTAATTAGACCTCCTATCTTGTAATGGTTATGATTACCACTATGATTAGTAATTAGTCACTTATGTTTTGGGTGGAAAGATTTCTGAACCAGTTTATTTCGGTGCCACATGTTCACAGCTGCATCGTGGTCAGTGATTGGCTGTTTCTTTATGTCACGTGTCTTAAAAATTTTATTGCAAATCACGGACGTGTGGTACCGCTGTAAATATAACCGGTGAATTTTGGTGAAAATATTTAGGCAACATTTTGTTTTAACGCCTGATGAGTACATCTGCAACTCTGCTACAGTGATTGGTAGAGGCATGCAAAATTCGCGTTATTATTTGGTAGCAGACTAAACTTCACTTTTCCTATACGTAACAGAGCTTAAGCTGCGATTCAATTGGTCACAAATTTCTTTGTGTTGTAATTTACGTGTGTTACTTATTTACAGAGCTTGGCCTCTCTACCGTGTAAGCATTCTCCGCGGCAAGTCACGACAGTATCGGCCAGCGGGAGACGTCGAACGAGCCTATAATCACTTGGAGTCTAGTTAGCTGTCGGAAATTAACGCGAATTTTGCATGTCTCTAGTGATTGGATGTTTTTAACTTTCAATGTCTTGGGGATCTACCCACAAATCACAGACTTGTGGTGTCGCAGTAACCGTATTGTCATTGGCTCAGCCAAATAAGCGACATCACTGTACAGATACGCTCTGCCAATAGCCACGAAGCAGAGCTGCAGATGTGAGAGTTATGCATTTATACAAAATATTGCATATTTCTTTTCTCCAAAAATCATTACCTTTAGCTGTAAACTTATTCTCATTGGTATAGGTGATTCGAGATAAAGTGAGCACTAAAAATTTTACTGTTGAAAAATGTCACTAGCTGTTACTGCATATAATTCTACATTAACTGTAGTTACCTAACTGCTTGTATGATGGTTGGCAGCGAATTTACGCAATATAGTTCCATGTGTTTTCTTATTTAAATGCAACAATACAGAAACAAAATCAGCTAAAATCGACATAATTGTGTTTACATATTTAATAAACTTGTTTTTATTAAACTGTATCGATTCATACTGACTGCACAATTTATCTTACACGCGTAAACATCGAGTACGTGTTAAATGACGTCAGACATGTCCCGCCATTAGCCGTTACGCGCGGAAAGATACGAATTGACTGAAAAGAGAGCTTTAGCAGGGATTTTTAGTGTGCTCACTTTATCCCAAACCAACTATACAGTCAAATGGGAAACACCTTTCGAGAAAGACGCGCTGCCAATAACTTAGAAGCAAAACTTCAGATAGGGCACGTAAGACATTGAAAATAAGTTGATACAGGAATCTTTTCACGAAAATCAGGTGTCACTTCTATTAATATGTCTGATTTCACTTCTGAGGATGACAGTTAGGGTGTCAAAACAGTTATTAGGACATAAGGAAATGATCAGTGAAAATGATTATTGTTTTAATAATTTTTATATTTTTACGGTTTATTGTTTGTATCGTAGATATACGTTGTAGCTATTTTTTACTGTAATGGAATTTTTAATACATTTCATATTTCTTGCACAATGACATGTAAAAGACGGAATTTGCATAAATCGGTTTTATACTGGACAGGAAAACCAACTGACTTACCCAAATAAAATAATTCACACTGAAGAAAAGTGTCACGGTCTACGCCGAAATATGTATTAAATCCAAAAATCCGCATTGAATTATTTTTAAATACTGAATTTGAAATAAAAATTTTCAATTTTCTGAGGTAAGTGATATTTTGTCTCGATCAGTTAGTATGGTGTTTTCACAAGCCATTTTATAATACCAATATTGTTTGCATATTTTGGAGCTTGAGGTCTATAAGTGCGTTGCACTTTGCTACAGTGACGGGTTCAATAAAATGATAGGGTCATCGCTTGAAGTCCCACTGTAAAAACGTTTCTGCGGGAACACTGCGTGCGAGATTACGACTTTGACCGTAGAGGCGATATCACAATACTTGTGCCGGCCGACGTCGCTCGAAGCAACACACAGAAAAATAAACCATTCTCCAGGTGGCCGCCTAAACGTAAACAAGAGGACGAGCGAATAACCACACTCCGTGATCATAAGGTACAAGTCACATGACTAAGTGGACGCTGTAGGACGCGAAATGTAAATATTTGATCACGTATAATATAATTTTCTGAGCGTATCATTTTGTAGGAACATTATTTAGTCAAGACAAATAGGTCAAAAAGGGGAAAAAATGTGCTCGCAGGACGTGTAATTTATTCTCCCTAAAGATTATTTGGGGTTTCGATTCACTCGCACCAATAACTTTACACTATTTTATACCTGAAGCACAATCTTAAGTTAAACTATATCATGTGTTCTGAACACAAAAATTACGGAGGAAAATGTACAACTATATTGGTGTGTATCTGAACAATTCTTTTAGTATGAATTTTTTCATAAGGAGAACCACTTTCGTGAACAAACTCCGTTACGGGCGAATATTGCTGAGAAGCAGAAAACTTAACAATAAAACAAAAATTAAAGCCAGTATCAACCACTGTCAGCAAGCGCGTAACGTACATACAATCCCAGAAGGTTTTTGCGCAAATATGTTTGCACCAGTTTGCTACAATTCCTTACGTGCGCATCTGCAGCTGTGCATCATTGTTATTGGCAGCGTGTCTTTGGGAAGTGACGTTTCTCAGTAGACTACGCCAATCAGAGCAAGGTTAACTGGGGCACCACACGCTTGACACTTGCCGACAGAAACCAAAGACGGTGGGAGTCAATGCGTTGCTCTTCAGTTTTCCAGTGGTTTCAAAAATATTACTTTTTTTTTTTTTTTTTTTTTCGCAAATTAACATGCATATCAAAAATTTATTCTTGAAGTTTTACACTTATACATCATAGTTTTTATCTGAATACTTCTATTGTAATCCACCAAACAGATTTTTAGATAATTTCCCCTGAAATATTACATATTTTGTTGTCATAATAAGTCAAAACTAAGCAAAATAACTTTTTGCTAGCAAGTGGTACATTATTTAAAAAAAACGCTCTGGCAGAATTGTGTATTGTATGACTGTACACAGTTTTAAAATGTTTTCAAAGCATTCGGTTAGATAGTATGTTAGCTATTTGCCATTGTTTGAAATAAATGAAAGACCATGGCCATAAAACATCATATTACTGGCAACGAAGTGGAGCTACAGGTGTACATGCAAGGCATTAAAAAAAAATTGGGCCAAAATATCTCCGCGAAAACTTTGTGTCTCTAAATGTAGTCCATGTATACAGAACAAGCACTTAAACGAAAAGAGATTAATATATCCCGTTTTTAAAATGGATTAGAAATTATGCTGTCCCTGCTTCAAATTATCTTATATAATCCTCATCAGCTCTGACGTGTTTGAAGAATACGTTTTACACCGAAACTAATACACGTGTGTTCACGCCGTTTCTCTACGAAAAGAACACACACTTCAGGCGACTGCCCTTAAGTACTTTCAAGACAACACACGTATTAGAAATCCCCTTTTAGGGCACGTCAAAATGGGTCAAAACGGGGTTTTCAGGCTGCTATAGCGGAAAATATACTAGCCGAATACATGTGAAACCACTTATGGGTAGTGCATTGGACTTTAGTAAAGTGATTTCGCAAATAAAACAATAGGGTCACCACTTAAAGTCCAATAGGAAATTTGTTTTTTCGCTAAGACTGCACGCCTTACGCGTAGAGGCGACGCACCGTTGTATGGCCCATATGACGTCGCCCTTAGCACCATACCTCACTCACACAAACACATGTGCCACGAGGCGGGCCCCTTAAGCTACGACTGAAATTTTTTCTCTCCAGTCTGCTGAATAAAATTACTAATATTATTATACCTATCGGCATTTTCAAACAAAACAGTGACAATTGTTTGTGCGCTATTATTAAATAAAATGTATTTTTAAAAAAGTAAATTAGACGTAATATAAATTTTATTTTCACTTCTGTACTTTAAAGTGCCGATTGTAATAAATATTTTACGTAGCCAACATGGTGACAGCTCACTCAGGCACAGCTATTTATTTTCAAAGTATTTTAACACGATGAGTGCTGGGATTGTTATACAGTCTAGAGGTAGGTGAGAAGACTGTTGCAGAATATACTGCACACGCCTATACATCTTTACCCCTCTCTCTCACACACACACATCTCTCTCACAAGAAGAAACAAGTAATCACAGTCATGCTTGAAGAAAGTGAATGAGTTTAAACCACTCAAGTGTAAGTTACGAGGATTCTCTTACAAACTTGTTATTTCGTCAGACTCTAAACTAAGTTACAGTGAGTTAAACAGCAAACTAAGAAGTAGGCGGGTACACTAGGGAGACCAACAATATATCCTGAAACATCCGCGCGATTTTACGTCGGCATTACTGAAAGTGTTCATAAAATACAGAATACGCTGGGCAGAAACGATAATTTTACTACTCTGTACGGGTGCATTGATCTCTACATTTCATTAGTTTGGTTACCCCTGTTATAAAGTTTTTATTAAGTGGGATTTATTTGTATGGCTGCTACACTATGGGTATATTAATGTAGTTAATTAGGGTTTAATGACTTTAAGCAGTTACGGTTAAACGGTTGTTTGCTAGAACGGCAGGTACTCGGAATACAAAAACGGTTACAATGCATTATGTTAATTTTGGAGGGGAGCACAATATTACTGAAAATTATTAATACATTAAATTAAATAGAGGAATAACACAGGCTTTCTGCCACCTAAATAGATCTGACGACCTTATTAAAAACTGGATTAAGGGCTTTTTCCTTAGTTTTGCAGTGATTTCGAAAATAATATTTTATTGTTACATAATACTCATATCAAAAATTTGCTCCACAGTTTTGACACTAATATGTCATAATTTGTAACTGAATTATTTTGTAGCAATGTACTGAACGGTTTTTTAGATTTCGTCACCCAAGCACCACGTTATTTTGTCGTGATAACAAGCCAAAATGAAGCCTTTTTTGCTGACGAATGGTACATTATTATTTAAAAAGCATCCACAGTATTGTGCATTGCGTGACTGCACATTGACTCAAAAAATTTCAAGCCGATTGGTTTAAAAACTTTTGAATTATTGGCATCAGTCTGCAAAAAACTAAGGCACAAGCCCTTAATGAGGTAGATGGCATTGACGGACGAGCACATCCCCGCTGGGACTCGATCTCCGAGCCCCGGAGGAGAGCTGGACTGCTGTTGATTGCATGAGTGTTGGCGGGCAACAGACCTGGTTTACTTAAGAGTGCATGATAGATAAATAAACGCTGAAAACATTATTTGATTTCTACGCTTTCTTCGAAGTCAATATGGATGAAATACTCAATGACAATCCTAGATAATGGTATTTGCCAACTTTATGAGTAAATATTTATCCAGAATTACTAATTCGCTACGCGTGATCTCTTGCGCCGCCTTTAAATGCACGAGGTTCCGGCGTCAGGGATTGTGCCTCAGAAGTTCGTGACACTGGAAACAATTTTGTTTAAAACGTTGGCTAAAACTATTGTCTAGGATTGCTATTGTTTAATTTTCTCAAATTGTCTTCAAGAAACCTACTGTCATGGATTAATACTTTTAGCGTTGACTTATGTACCACGCCGTCTTAAGGAGAGTATTTAGCCGGTTACACAGTGTAGTTGGTAGCGATAAAGGCTTGGTCGCCACGCCGTGGATGTAGGAGGAGAGGTGAACCTGACCTCTGGTGGTGTTGAGGGAGGTGGTTGGGAAGATGGGGGACTATCTGTCAGCACGACGACGGGAGCTCCTGTATCTGCCTGCGGCCTGACTGGCGCAGCCGTCCATCATATATCGGCGTGCTTGTCCTCATTACTGCGGCACTACGAGGGAGGTGAGGTGATTTGCTGTCTTTATTAATTTCCCGATTCTGGCGTAGCCCGAACCTCTCTCGCAGTCCGGTCTGCTTTGCCATATCAGAACAAACCGTATAGCCTATTCATTTTGTTAAATGGTTAAGAAGTACTTCGGTCTAAGTGATTATTTTTGTACGAACTACACAGTTAATCGCGCGACAATTTCTTACATCCAACTGCTGGTCTCGGTAGCATATAAAGTTAGGCGCCGGTCTACTGTGCGAGAGATCCTAGATTCGAATCCTAGTTCGGGCATAGTTGTTGTGTTGTCCCTTCGTCTTACTTCACCTTCACCGTCTCTTAAGAGACTGTGTCACGTATATTGTTAAAGTTGTCCAATTTCTTTAAATAAATTAAGGGTGCGACGAATTATCGGCAATGTCTCTTAATATAAACGTTAAATTTTACGACTACGTGTGTATTTATAAACTAAATTGCTGCTAGAAGATATAGTGATTATCTAAAATCCTGAATTAGCCTGATTGTTTCATAACTATGCATATATGTTTCGAATACTTTGGGTGTAATGGAAGTTGTGGCAATAAGCTGAGTCGCTATTGTAATATTTTCAAACAAATCTTGCCAACTTTGGAATCAGAAGAAATTTTTTCAAAACTCCAACATGCTAAGTGACACGGGCTCTTATGACGTAGTTGTTATGAGACCGCGGCGGCCGAGTGGTCAGTCCACTCTCTTTCTACCAAGGGGCTCCGGGTTCGATTCCCGGCGGGGCCGGTCGCGACATGTTAGAATCGTGCCGGACGACGGTTGGCGGGTTTTCTCGGTGATCTCCCCTTTCACCCACCTTTTCATTCCGAAGGTGCTCCATACTCATCTCATGACACCCCTCACCAGCGCTAGAAGACCTCGATGTTGAGCGCTGACCAAAATCTCTCACATCCAATCAAAACTTGACGCAGCGTGTGTGTACCGCGAGTGATTTAAACTTGTTGCTGCGACTGCACCAGGTGCGTAGTGTCGCTGCACGCTCGCGGTCGCATACTTGCCGGCGGGATTAATCGGCGCCGAGAGGGTTAAATTGGAATAGTTTGGGGGCGGTGTTCCTGAATTGCTGTCTGCCCCTCCCCCGCCTTAACCGATGTCTCTTCCCGCCGCGACTACAGCAGTGCCCCCTGAGGAAGAGAGCGAGAGAGACAGAGAGGGTGAAAGCATTCCAACCTGCTAATGCTAGTTGAGAGCACTAGTGTTTCGACACGTTCGCAGCGCACACCTAGCTAACCACCTGTCTACAAGCGTTCGATTTATAGCTTTGGTAGGTTACAGTCTCGGGTTTGAAACTTCATGGTAGTAAAAAATTTATTACTTTAAAGTTGTCTAGAACCCTGTTCAACTTGCAGACTTTATTTCTGTAAGCAATTTGGGATAAAGTGAGCACTCAAAAAAGCCCTGCTGAATTTCTATTTTCAGCCAATTCGTATCTTTCCGCGCGTAACACCTAACGACGTGAAATACATAACCTCTCTGGACACGTCACTTGATGTTTGCGCGTCTAAGATAAATCACGGAGTCGTTAAAAACTTACATAGTCCATTAAAAAAAGTTTATTTGTGCTATAGAACTCAGACATGTCGAATTGATATTATTTTATTTCAATTTTGGT
Source organism: Medauroidea extradentata (assembly GCA_003012365.1). Taxonomy (NCBI): domain Eukaryota; kingdom Metazoa; phylum Arthropoda; class Insecta; order Phasmatodea; family Phasmatidae; genus Medauroidea; species Medauroidea extradentata. The sequence goes on from PNEQ01077872.1 coordinate 94,759, forward strand.
GCTTTTAAATGACAAAATATACGGAACAACACTCGGCAACGCGCTGCCAACCGTATAACGAGTAAGGTAACTATTCTTAATGATGAAATATATGAAGTAACGGTTAGTGATTTTTTTCTAAGGTTAAATCTTTAGTACTCACTTTATTCCGAATGGCCTATAGAGACATTTTCATCAAATTAAAATTGTTTGTAGTTTCTGTTTTTGGCACAAGACATAAGCCTATAACTAAGTAACATATAAAGTTAAGGTAGTTATATATCTACAAATGAAAATACCATAACGAGTCTCTATTATCATATGGTTGGTAATTTTCACCTCCTATTTTAATTCGACATTTCCTTTAATTATCTCATGTCATTTTGTATCTGTCTAACTTTCAAGTTTCGTGCAAACATTATAGAGTTTATGTGTTTTGTTGGACTAAAAGGTAATTAAAGTTATATACACTATTTATTATATTTCGTTGCCGAACAGATCTATCTGGTTCATTCAAGTATAAGCAAGAACAAACAATAAAAAATTCAAATCGTACTAACGACGTCTGATAATTTTGGACTGCATCATTTCACTGCCATGTTATAGTTTAGGTCAGCTTATTACTAGTATTCTAAAAAATATTTTTTAATTTTATATAGTCAGTTTATCTTTTCCTGTGTTCTTGAAAGACATATTTCGCGATTTGAGTAGTGAAATATTAATTGATTCAAGTAACGAAAACAAAATTTCCTAAACGGTGGAATGTTTCAGCTAATAATGATACCGGCTATAGTAATGTAAATATTTTCTTTTAGTGTGCTAAAAAAAGTACTGTTGAAAACGCTTCGCTGTCTTGTTAATGACGTATTTTACTGGCTACATATAATTAGAGGTACGTCAATTTCGCGGATTCATCTGGCAGCAGCCTAGACTTTTCAGTCCTATACACCCACTGGCCACAATCGATTATCTATTGGCTTATAACCGTACTTATTTACTACTGGCTTGCAGTAGTCAAACGCGTTTCGTAACAGCCGCCAGCAAGTCACAGACATGACAATGAAGTATACATAATTGGCGTTCAACCTGACCTGGAATGTATCTGCGAAATATACGTACCTCTACATATAATATGTCATTGCGAACCCAACAGTTATTAAATATTTTTTAATTATTTTATTTTGTGTGTGTTATAATATGCAGATTTTGTGGAATAAGATTTACTGGGTTAAGTTTATTATACACACTACAATTTCACACTACAATTTTTCAGCAAATTTCGACATTTAAGACACTGTAGTAGGTAAACAATTTCGTTTGATTATAGGTAACTGCAGTGAGGTGATGTTTTCTTAGTTTCTCTAGTATAATAAAACAAAAAAAAAAAAACCGAAAATATGACCTTAAAAATCTTTTCAAAAACCTAGTCTACTTGTACTCGTTTACCAAATTGTGTGACAGAAATCAATGTCAGTTTCTTGCTTGCGTTAATTTCGTATAAGCGCAGTTAAAAATATTTTGTATGACTCTGAAGTTTAGTAAATTTCCTGTTCGATTCCGTTATTGCGAGGTTTAAAGCCGAACAGTTGGTATAAGTCTATTACGCGAAGTTAGATGCGATTTTTTTTAAGAAATTGCTTCATAAATACTGTTATCTACTTCCCTTAAATACTTTTGAATAACTGATGGTAATTGCATTAAAACTTTTGAAGTCTAAATTACTTGTTTCTTGCTTGACTTCATCTACTCTCTTCTGCTTTTACATTTATTTTCCACTGGACTGTGAAGAGAGTTAAACACTTTCACTTTCTTGAAGGGTCAACGAGGAGTTTTTGCTAATATGTTCGTATCTCCGGGAAATTTGATAGTCTATTTCTCATCCATGTAATCATACCATTATTATATTGCCAGAAAAGTTTAATACTTTCTTCCACGTGGAGTTTTGCCAAAACAACTTAACAGACCATATTTCGTTAGTGCAGAAAAGTGCTGATTTCTGTTAACTTTTGGAGGAGAACTGTCGCATATATTATAGGCTACATGATGGCTAGAAAATACTTATAAATACAAGCATGCCGTTAGAGGGGGTGACTTTGAACACGTGGGGTAGTTTTGAGAATCTTTTGTTCTATTTTTATTTTAAGTATTTGTCAACTGTAAGTAAATAATTATTTATACCATGTGGATATTTATTATTCAGAATTTCTCGCAAGTAAATTTCTTTATTCAGGGATACCATATATTAGAAAAATAATTTTTGCAATGTATGCAAATTCACTGTACATGTCCAATGATGGTAATTCTGTGTCTGTCTTCTTTATGGGAGACACTGAATTAATTTTCGTGTGGAATGTAGAAGTGCGTATACTAAACAGCTTAATTCGTTTCTCTTGTGGATTATTTCCAAGTTAAATACTCTGTAAAATATATTCGTAAACACTATTCAGAGTTTTCAACCCATTCACAGTACGGAAACTCAAAATTCTTCATCTTGTAAACAACAAACTACGGTGACCTTGATTTTGACTGCAGTAAACTTAAAACTTCATGGCTATCGTAATTTTTCCTTTTTTTTTATTCACACACGACGAGAAGTAGCAAATTATTCTGTCTTGATTTATTTATCCACCAATCAAAGCTGCACTATCAATAAATAACTTTCGTCCAGTCAGTTCCATGTTTGTTGTCAAAAAAATGCACCTGTTTCCTTTCATTTAAATCCCGCTACATTACCCCTAATTATCTACTCAATTATTTACTTCATTCTGTTCGTCAACTTCGATTGAGATTTGACAGCAAAATTACGTAGCGATACTTCTGTGTTGTGTACATAGTATCTTGTAAGTTCAGAACGAATAATATTATATTTGTAATTTTGGATGTTATAATGTATAAATTATAACTGTAAAATTCCCGAAAACTATTTCAAGACACACGATACGCACGTAGTTGCCGAATACATGAAACTATCTTGTATTATTTAGGTTGTGTGTTCAGCAGAAAACAATAATTTTATTTCTATTCGAAGTACACTACCCATGCACATGAGCTCGAACATACACTGTGACGAAAACTAGCAGGAGCTCTATCTGTGAAGTTAATTACAGAATTCTGTCTAGAAACGTCGTAGTTGCAGTATACAATGAACTCAGTACTGAATAATGGATATTGTGTACCGGTATTGAGAATTAAATAATATGCGGGCGCGTTGACCTCGCTTCACTCTGGTGAAAGTACCTGGTATCGTGTAGAATAAATATTTTATACTGGCTTGTTTAGCGTATTGTGAAGCAGTTAGATTTCCCCGGCCTTGTAGAATCTTTTGTAAATACAGATACGTCAGCAGAAGCAGCTTGTAATACCTCGTTTACTCTACCAAACAAAAGCGTGAGTTGATCAAAATAAAAGTGGCCGCGCTCAGACGATTCGCCTCCCACCAAGGCGATCCAAGTTCGGTTCCCCAGGATTTTCGCATGCGAGAATCGTGTCGGACGATGCTGTTAGTCGGCGGGTTTTCTCGGGGATCTCCCACTTCCGCTGCCCCTGCATTACGGCGCTGCTTCATACTCGCATGTCACCCCTCACATGCGCTAAAGACCAAAATCTCTCACTCCCTCTCAAAATAGAATTTAAAAGCTTCGGTATTCGCAGCGCTGTTTCATAAACATGTTTGATAGGACTACCATTAGGACTACCGTTGATGTATTGGAAATATGTTGGCCATAATATCCTACTAACACGCTTATACCGAATGTCAGGTAATTCACGGATATGGAAGTACAAAAGTCATAAAGCCTTTAGTTTAAAGGAAACGTTTCATTAAAAGTACAAAAACAAATGTAAGTAAAGGGTAAGATGGTTTGTGGATATGGACTGCACCACATTGATATGCAACCAAATTTGAGAGGAAAATACTTCATGGTAAAAGCCTTCAGACTCTTTGTTAACGAGTAAAATGTTACAGTAGTCCGAACAACCTACCAGACACATACATTGTAAAAAAACTTCCTAAAATGTTTAGGAAGTGATTAACCTAAACGCAGTATGGGTAGAGACCTGAAAAATTCGCATGTTCACCGACTTGTAGGCTAGCCTGCAAGAACATGTGTGTATTCATTATCTGCTCACTGGCTGCTCGATGACGCAGTGATATGGACCAGTATTTAGTTGCTTCTGTACTATTGGATAAGCCACTTACAGCAAGTGTCAAATAAGTCACGGGACAATTGCGAAAGTAGCACGAACTTACAACAGTTGCTGAAATTATAGCTTGGGGGCACAAGAAAACGCGAATTTTTCAGGTCTCTAAGTGTGGGACAGTTACCTTGTAAATATGCAAACTTTTACGTTTGTTACAGTACAAGGCTTGTAAATTTAGTTGACATTTGAATAAGTCATTTGAGAAAAAACCTAAGTCAATTTTCGATCGAAATGTGTTGTGGGTGTTATAATTGTGTACAGAGGTAAGTACAAGCATTATTAAACAACGTTAAGCGTCATTTGCGAGTGTAGCAAACTACTGAGTTTGTTTGAGAGACACCATAATTCATTGACTACCACTGTACAAAATTATAACACCCACAACTCATTTGGTAGAAAATTTAAGAGAACTTCCATGGATGTCTGGGACACAAGTCTACAATACCTACTTTCTTAGCGCTCCTATAAGCACGCGTGGCAACTTTACAAATTATTGTTAGAGTGTACCTCTCACAGGTATTTTGGCTCCTTCTTGTATGGCCCGACGAATTTTTACCAAATAGTATTTTCTTGTTAGTTTTGGTCACTAATTCTAGTGGAGCAGTCCGCATACGCATTTTACTTAACATGCTGTATGTATTTGTGGTTTATTATGAAATAATTTCACACTGTATTACACTTTATTCTGACAGGCAGCAGTGGATTAACTTTCCGCGAAGAAAACTTCTAGCAACAGCACTGCTCTCGTTGTCTGTGCATGGGTGTGTGTTCATAGGCGTGCAGGAATTGCGAAGCTTAGGCACGGAAACCTGAGAGAGAAAGACAAAGTGAGAGAAGAAGACGAAGGTATAGTACTCTGCTTCATCCGTCACAATTACGTCTGGTTTATATAGATCTACAGAAGCCAATCTGCGGGAGTTAGCACATGCCAAGAAAGGGGACGGTCTCGTCTCAGAGCACAATCTCGCCAACTGTCACGGAACTAAACTTCACAGGATATTATTTGTTCTTATGACCAGTTTCACCTACATTCATCAAAATCGTCCTCACAGCCATTAAGAGGGCGTGGTACATAATTCAATGCTAAAAGCATTAATCTATAACTTTAGATTTCTGGAAGCCAATTTGCGAAAATTAAACAATAGCAATCCCAGACAATAGTTTATCCAACGTTTTAAACAAAATGGTTTCCAGTGTTACGAACTTCTGAGGTACAATCTCTGACGCCGGAACCTCGTACGTTTAACTGCGGCACAAGAGATCACGCGTAACGAATGAGTGATTCTGGATAAATATTTACTTATAAAGTTGGCAAGTACCATTATCTAGGATTATCGTTGAATATTTTATCTATATTGGCTTAGAAAAAAGCGTAGGTATCAATTTATGTTTTCAGCGTTTATTTATCTACCACGCACTCTTAAGGCCGGGGTAGGTAGTGTTTTTTCACGTTGGTGCAAAAATCTCAAACCATTTTAACGTAACATTTTGGAAAAAAATTTAGAGTAAGTGCAGTCATAAGATGCACAATAGCATGTAGGTATTTTGTAAATTAATGCACAAGTCTTTCGCTAAATATTATTTTGCTTCATTTGGGCTCCTGGGGCTGCGGTGGTCGAGAAGTCAGACCAGAAACTCTTTCGATTCCCAACGGGGTCGCTCCCCGGATTTTCTCATATGGGAATCGTGCCGGATTACGCCGCTGGTCGGCGGGTTTTCTCGGGGATCTCCTGTTTCCCCCGCCCCTTCATTTCGGCTCTGCTCCGTGCTCACATCATGTCACCCCCCACCAGCACTTGAGACCTCAATGTTAAGTGCAAAATCTCTCTCATTTCGGCTTATTTTCATAACATAATTTTTGGAAGGTTAAGTGCAAAAAAACTGAAATAACTATGGCGTTTATTAGTACTAACATATTTAGGTACTAATTATATATTTGTGACAAAACAATGTAGGAATTTTTCGATACGAATATAATGTTGCTTTACTTATTTTCCAGTGCCACTCTGAAACTTCCGTCGTGGTCTTAACTCGATGGTTCGTCAAATATTGACTGCAAATAAAAACAAAACAAAAATACAGGCACACAGCTAAGAAGTTCTAAAAAAAATTCCTAAATAACCGAAAATGCCAAATGAAGCAATCATCAAAATAATCATGGTCAGAAATTGGGTCACCAAATTTGACGGTCAGTAAGATTGTTGTCAAGAATAAAAAAAATAAGATAGTGAAACAAAAAATAAACTATAGGGGTGGTAAATAAAACAGATGGCCATTACTGTTGCTACAACTGTAATATTACTGGCGTCAGTATCTTTCCTGATGTGAAAACAGCCTTTTACCTTAACTAAGTATCTTCTCCAATCAATGCATTTTGATTTTCGTAATGTAAAAGTAACTTATTTGAGTATATTGTTCCCTGTATAGCTAGTATTTTACAAACCGTGTTGTTGAGAACAATCTTCGAATATATAAAATTCTCATGTCACAGTGTTTGTTTACATTCTCCTCCGAAACGACTTAACCGATTTCAATAAAATTTTGTATATACATACGGTAGGTCTGCGAATAGGTTTTTATCTATTTTTATACTCCTAAGTGCTATTTTTTAGTAAATATTTTTAATTTAATAATTTTAGAACCCGGTCGATAACTGTGTAAGTGATAATTAATCAGTTATCCCCACGAGCTGATACCAGTCTATCCCCACCAGGTGTCGCTGCTCTATTATTATTATTTATTTATTTCTTTATTATTAGACCTCTTCCACTTATACACCACATCCTTACGCACTTACAATAAGTTATTTATGTGACAAAACAACGTTTGTCGGGGCAGCTAGTATTAAATATATAGATAGTTGTGCCCTTCAACGCTAACTTTTTAGTACCGTGAAATATATACACTTAGTTTACTACTTACATATGCTTTCTTTATACAGCCATATGAGGAGAGAGAGAGAGAGAGAGAGAGAGAGAGAGATTTTGGTCAACGCTTCAGGCGTACGCCTATTGGTCGTGTTTGTGTTAGGCACGGCGCCAAGGGCGATGTTGACCGACTCATCTGGCGCAGTGGTATCGTAGATCACTCGCCTGACACATTCAGTGGTGACCCCATCTTTTTTTTTTTTTTTTTGTGGACAGTTTTAAGGAAGTCTATTGCATGCTTCTAGAGTAGTTTAGCACGAATCCTGCGAGTAGTATTTTTTTTTTTAGATATAACAAGTTGGAAAAGCTAGTTTTAGCCTTTTGAGGAGCTCCGAAATGATTTTTCTAATCGACGTGATGCTCTGAAAACCACCCTTCCGTCATTTCTTGAAGTGCATATTTTCTTAAAACACTTATTTACGAACACGCGCAACGCATTTTAAGCGCGTGTAGACAAGGCCCTTAACACTGATGTCTTAGCGCTGATGAGCGGAGACATAATGTGAGTGTGGAGTAGCGCTGGAATGAAGGGGCGAAGGAAACCAGAAGATGCCAGAGAATACCCAACGACCAACGGCATCGTCTGGTACGATTCCACATGTGAAAATCCGGATCGCGTTGGAGGTAACATTGTACCAGACATATTTTTTATAAAATATTTTTTTGCCTTCAAAAATTATACTTTGTGTTTTAACAAATTTACTCTTCGAGTGTGTGAGAGATTTTGGTCAGCCTTCAGCATCGAGGTCTTTAGCGCTGTTAAGGGCGTGGTCTACCGCAATTTTCATCACCATTTTTTTATTTTTTATTTGTACCGGATATTTTTTTTTTCTTATTTTAGACACAAAATGTGACTAAATTTGGCTCTAGTGAAAGTTTTTTATCTCTCATAGTTTTCGCGTAATGGCTTGTTAAAGTCATATTTTGCATGTTTCCGTTTTAACGACTACACTAAAACCAACTGATATACCAAACTAAAAAAATCACAGCGGATAAAGACATTGCAGGCTACAATGACATGATCATAAAATTAAAAAATAAAAATTATTTGTATTAAAAAAATGATTGAATTTTTAAAATTTTTATTTTCAGTTTCAGCATGTTTTTTTAATTAAATTAATTTTTATTCTTTAATTTTATGAGCATACCATTGTAGCCTGCAATGTCTTTATCCACTGTGATTTTTTTGAATGTAGTATATCAGTTGGTTTTAGTGTAATTGTTAAAACGGAAACATGCAAAATATGACCTTAACAAGCCATTACGCGAAAAACTATGAGAGATAAAAAAACTTCATAAGAGCCAAATTTAGTCACAGTTTGTGTTAAAATAAGCAAAAAATATCAGGTACAAATAAAAAATAAAATGTGGTGATGAAAATTGCGGTAGACCGCGCCCTTAATCTTCGAGATCACAACAGGATTCGTAAATCTTTGATCTTTCATTTGAAATGAAACTAGGCTGGTGGTACAAAGTCGCCCTGCCCAGTGCTAAGTTACTTCACTTTGGCTGGAAGGAAAAAGAATGACCAGAGATTCAAAAGTTCTCGTTCTATCAAGAACAGCATGTAACATCTTACCAACAATATAACAAGTCATTTCTCGAATAACGTATACACACTTTTATTGACTGTACACGGTTTTCAGGAATTTGAGAACTTCTTAAATATAACAACGATACTAAAGATGTCCTAAAAATCTGTCAAGATAAAAGTATTTATCTGAGGTTATTCCTGTCACCTTAAGGGCGTCCATGTGGCTAAAGTGCATAATTTTACATCTGTACGACATAATGTTAGTTTTATAGACGTCACCTGTGACTACAATTTATACTCGTGAAATTTTTTTTAGCTCTCATAGTCTTCCCATAGCGACATGACAAAGTCAAAATTGCAAGTTACGGCAACATGCTAATAACAAAAACCAACTGACTTACTCGAATGGCCTAATTTACACTGAAATTAGAGAGTATGGGCCATATGCTAAAATATTTAAAACCACACAACCAAGTCCTTTCTTTTTAAAAATGGCCTTATGTTAAGAAAATTATCGTAACTTTTAGAATTTTTCTTAATATAAAGGAATTGCATTGTGTGGTTTAAAATATTTTAGCACATTAACCTTTTTTAATCTTATTTCAGAGTAAATTATTTCATTCGCGTAAGTCAGTTGGTTTTTGTTATTGGCATGTTCTCGTAACTTGAAAATTTTGACTTTGACCTGTCGCCATGGGAAGACAACGAGAGTTTAAAAAAAGTTTACAAGTAGAAAATGTAGTAAAAAGTGACGTCTATAAAACTAACAGCACATCGTACAAATAAAAAAATTGCGCGTGTTGTCACGTAAACATCCTTAAGGACGCTGCATACCACGCGGTTAAAATGCGTTCCAGTGTGTTTGTAAACACATTTTTACGAAAATATTTCACATGCGCCGACTGTGCCAATGTACGAAAATAAAACACATTCCAGACAATGTCGGAATGTTATTGTTAAGACAACATACTCATTAAAATACTGTATCTAAGCCCTCCAACATAGCTAAAAACAACCTTTTCAAACTTCCGTAGTTCAAAATGTACTAACCGGACGTATGTAAAAACTCAGATTGACTTTTCACCAATAAAATTGTTTGGTCACCGCTTGAAGTCCCTAAGATAAAAAGTATCAGCTAGTTCAGTGTTAGGCTCGTTGTGGTGATGTGTTTTTTGATGCGCGTTTCAAAGTCGCCCTTACAGGTCCGTTGCTTCTGAACCTCTAAATTTATCGGAGTCCCATAAAATGGCTAAAACCAGCTTGTTCAACTTGTTATATCTCAAAAAGTATTCACCAGATTAGCGTGAAACTACTCTAGATACATGCAATGAACTTTGCTGGAAAATTTTCACCTTTAAAAGGATGGGGTCACCACTGGATGTGTCAGTCAGGCGAGTGATCTATGATAACACTGCACGCCTTTAAGTGTCTTGCGGTAGAGGTGATACCACACCAGATGAGCCAGTCAACATCGCCCTTGGCGCCGTGCCTCACTTACACGAACACACGGCCAGTAGACGAGAACTTTAAGAGGGAATTTAGACAATTTTCTTGTATTTTTTGGTTTGAGTCAAAATGTATTAAAATTATATTATCAATATTTCCTCTTCGACAAAGCGTATAACATATTATTGGTAAACTGCTTGGCATAAATAATAATTTAATCTTTCATTAATTTGTCGTGCAGAATCATTGCAGGAGTATTATAGCTTACATTTAAGGAATTCTCTTGCAATGATTCTGCATGACAAATTAATGAAAGATTACATAATTATGTATTTCAAGCAGTTTACCAAGAATATATCCCATACTTTGTAGAAGAGAAAATTTTGATAGTCCAATTTGAACAAATGTTCTGGCTAAAAAAACTGAAAATACAATACAATTGTCTAACACTACCCCTTAAGGGGAATAGTGCTTGGTCATATTTAATTTACAATATTTTCCTCTCTACAAGTATTCCTGAAGAAGTATATATATTCTTGACATTTCGTGCATAAAATGCTCTGAACATCCATACGCTTTTTGAAAACCATGTAGCGAGAAAAATATTGGAAATTTCGGACAGTTCGAGCACCTTTTTCCTGAACAGAGGTTCTTGCCCTGGTGCATGAACGTAATTATCATACTCGCAACTACAAATCATGTTCCTAATGTATTACGTATTAAAAGAGCACATTTCAAAGTATGTTCAAGTGATCTTCAAAACTACGGCATCCTTACTATAAACATATTCTTTAGTCACTCAGAATTGCTTAAATAACTGCCATTTCAAAATACTGTCCTTCAAAATATACCAACCCGATTAGTTAAATCAGAGAAACAAAAGTTTACGTTTGGCTTTATGACATCCTTTCCGCAGAAGTACTTTATTGCTCCAACGCTTTAAGAGCCCGTTCCATTATTTTAGAAGCATGTATGCAACCCGCATCGCATTAATCCAGTTTTAAATCATCATAATTTTAACATAATTAAACCTCTCGCGCAGAGGTTTTCGTATATTATTTAATATCAAAAGGTGAATGTTTTTAAAATTGGGTTGTTATAGAGTCCTGGATATTATCGCACTAAAAATTAAAAAGACTGCTGTTTTCCATTTTCATGAATTTTATGATTTTAGTCCCTTATTTTTATAAATGCCGATTTAAATATTTTACTACAAAGCAATAAATACTACCGCCCAGTGCTATATAAATAGACGCCCGCTAGTAAATACATACGACAAATAAATCCCATCGAATTAAGATGAGTGGTTAAGATTTTATCGATGATTGCATATTCCAGTCTCTCGCTCTACATATTACCTACCCGTACCTCTAAAGGATTGACATGTAATTTTGCAACATTCTGTCTACAGTATGTCCAGAAACTGCCGCATAAACGCACCGCGTGAATACTGGGCTATATTCGAGGCGGACATGTTTGTGGAGAGATATTGAACGATGACATTTTACGTGCACATTGTGGCAATAACGCATGGAATTAGTTCTCTCTTGCGCCACACAGATATCCTACTACAACTATTCTGACCACCGTAGTGTGTGCGCTGTTTCAAATCCCGAGTAATCCAAACATGATTTTTACATTTACTCGGCGTAACACACATAAATAATACCTGGACGTGGATCGTGAGAGGGGAATTTCTCTATGCGGTGTTGCGACATTGTGCACGCAAAATGTCATCGTACATCTGAACATCGTGTATAGCGTAGTATATTACATTTTTGTAGTTGTTCAAGTCAACGATGTTTTATCGTGACGAAAGATATATCACCCTGAGGTAAATTCGTAGAAGCATCTCTCCGGTCTCGGAAAGAGACCAAAAACTTTTCTTCCCCCCTTCCACCTCCTTCCCAACGTCTCTCGCCCAGATTTGGATCGTTTGATCTCTGCCAGAGTCCCTTCCTTCAAGCCGGAATCCAATCACCTGCTAGCCCCTGCAAAGGCGCAGTTCTGAAGCCACCGCAGCCTCCACGTATCGATTGTTGCATAGGCGATGGAGTCGCAGGCGTTCCTCCCACTACCGGAACGGTATTGGTTTCCGCTGTTCCTTTGTCCTTTCCCGAGGGCTCCTTGGAACATCTCCAATAATCCAATGCTGCGTCTTGCCCTTTATCCTCCCTTACCTTCCCCAGTTCTTCCGCTACTTCCTCCTTGCGAGAAATTTGTTGGTTCTACTAGGTATCGTGTTTTTATTGTCGTCAATATCTGAACAATGTAAACGCCCGCAGGCTTCCGGTACTTTGAGGAAGGTAAATAACTCTCTGGCTTTCAATAAATCTTCGGTGTGTCAAGAATCGCTACAGAATCGTGGGCCGAAAAAGGCTCATCCAACACTGAGCTTATAGTTTTTTTTTTTCTCAGTGAAATATCTTCTAGCTTTGGAAACGATTCGGTATTACATCTTCACTCTTCAAGTATAGCACGTATCTTTAAGCAATTCAGTTTCGTCTTTGTGTGTCAAAGTTTTGATCATCAATGGATGCATTTAGTTCACGAATTCCAATATGTGAATAAGGTGTTCTATTTACTCTCTTATTGAAAATACACCAGAATACAATTATAGAATTATGATTTAATACCGTTATCCTGTATACATGAGCAAAACGACTCGTCTACAGTGAGAAATAAATTATTTAACAGTATTCAGTTAAAAAAAACGTACGGTGGTGACTTGTTTGGTTACACTCTAAAAATAGTTTGTAAATTTGCCACACGTGTGTATAGGAGCGCTAAGAAAGTAGGTATGGTAGAATTGTTTCCCAGACATCCATAGTAGCACTCCTAAACGTTTTTATAAAACAGTCCGAAGTATACTAAAGTTACCAGACTTGTATTGTAACAATTGTAAATGTTTGCATATTTACAAGGCTGAAGTATGGTAACTGTAACATACTGCGTTTAGGTTAAATACTCCCTAGACATTTGAGGAAGTTTTTTTTACAGTGTAGGCAGGCAAAGCAATTGTGACGTCATATTTAACACCCCGTCTGGCTAACGGTATAACAATTTGAACAGACGCGGAAAGTAATTTTCCTCCTGACCAACAAAGTATTGGCGGTTCGGAATAAAGTGAGCACTCAAAAAAGCCGAGCGTAAGTTCTAGTTTCAGCGAATTCGTATCTTTCCGCTCGTAACGTACAACGACGGGAAATGTCTTAAACCTCTCTTGTCACGTCACTTTATGTTTGGGATTGTACAATAAATTGTACAGTCTGTATTAATCGATACAGTTTGATAAAAATAGTTTAGTAATTGCATAAAAGACAATTATGTTGATTTCGGTTGATTTTGTTTCCGTTTTGTTGTATTTCAATAGCAAACTGCACTGAAATATATTTCGTAATTTCGCTGCCAACCTTACAAGCAGTAAGGCAACAATAGTTACAGTTTAAATATATGCTGTAACGGCATAGTGATGTTTTTCAAAGGTTACATTTTTAGTGCTCACTTTATCCCGAACGACCTATACAAAAAATACCATTACGATACGGAATTATACGACGTGTAAATAACTATCTTCGATATCTACTTATTACTGCATAAAACAGTCGATACTAATTACTAGAAGGTAACGTGTTGGACTATCGCGATTTCCTTCCTAATAATTTAATTTCCACAACTACACCGTGCCTTTCTGATTATTATCATTTGTTTGAAAATCACACGGTGTTCAGTTTGGGCACTTTAAGAGGCCTACGCACTGAAAAAAAATACTTATTAGTCACTGCAAAATATTTTGTTAAAATGGACCGTACCAAATTGTTTTGTAGTGGTTACAAAATTTTTTTGTAGTCACTGCAAAACTTTATTGGGGACAAAAAAATTTTTTTTGTCACTACAAAGAAATTTGGTAAGGTCCATTTTTACAAAATATTTTGCAGTGACTAATAAGTATTTTCTTCAGAGCGTACAAGATGCAATTGTGCTCGTTCAAGGCGCGGAGAAACGGAGCGAGAAGGAATATGCTGCCACGCTCGACGAGAACAGCATCGTCTCTATTCGCAAGGCACTTAACTAACCTGCAGTGTTTCCATAGTAGACTCTAGCCAATGGGACTCTAAGCTGTGACCCTGCAACAATGTTTGTTGCTTATTGTGTGGTTAAAGTCAAACCCACGTGTTTTACGATTCTGTTTAGAATTTTTGGAGTAACATCAGCATAAAAAGGCGTTTTTTTTTTTTTTTTTTTTGCCGTTTTGAGATACCCCAAAAGTATTTTTCTAACACGCGTGCTAAATTTTTAAAATCAAGGCAGGATTGTTTTGAGTTGGTGTTCTTTTACAAGCGTAATGTGGATAATTTTAACACTTTTGCGTAAAATATGATAGGCGTAACACCCTGCAACGCCGTTCATACGCCAGGTATAGCTACATACATACGTATGTGAACAATAATTTTGTTTGTGTTGTCATATGAAAAATTATTTTACTGTAAATTCTTCGTCGTGAGACATTCTGGCGACAAATATCGTAGCCAGTAATAAGAGATTTCGCGTTACTTTGTTTGTAACGAAAAATGTCAATTCAGTATAGAAAATTTCTAATTTTAATTAGATATCTATTGATTCTCAACACTAAGATATATTTTTTTAAATACATAGAGATGATGGTATATTGCGAAAAAATTTTGTTCCAACGTAGCCTTGAAAACACTGTAGTTTCTTGTGACATGTGTAACTGGGTGATGTACGTATGAAACAACGTAGCTATCTGCAGACCAATTATAGGCATAAAAGTATTACAATAGCGGGATTATTGGCTTAGTCAAATAGGGCAACAGTTCTACGCACAAGCGAAAACCAGTAATGTTTTTATGAGCTGCAAGTGCGTTGAAATCCAGCAAACAGTCACGTTTTCCTGCGATAAACCGTCATCTCTACTTATACAGCATCCCTCGCAAGAGTATTTACCATTTCTCTTTCCACATATGCATATTTAATTTTTATGTTTGTTTATTTATTTCTGGAAACAACATAATTACTTAAACAAAATCGAGTAAAATCATTTTGCATAAAAAATTTCACTTCCTGCTGCTACCTTACATAAATGAAAATATCTCAATGTTTCTTATCTATTAATAACAGAAGTGGAGTTAAGCACTGCGAATGGCTGTCTTTGTTTTCTATTTCGCAGTTTCGGCTTTCGCTAGACGACGTATTTCATTAATGATAAATTTTACTACCTCTAGCAACCTACAACAAACGTTAACGTGGGGCTATTTTGAAATTACAGCAAAGTAAGACTTCAGAACATCTAGAAAAACCTCACACATAAAATAGTTTTTAGCATTTGCATCCACAGCTATTAAATTTCTGACCACATCAGTACTGGTTCTGAGTTGACACTTTTTTGGTTACTGGGTCGTCAATGGTTGTCAAAAATAACCTTGGAAGATGAAAAGTTCCCAATTGTTTACTTATGCTACGAAAAATGCAATTAACGTTAGTGTCACCATCGTCAACAGACAAAATGCAGCCAATCAACGCTGTTTCTTTTTAATTAATCTCACTCCATTACCATAAATATGACTAACAGTATGTATAGCGTGTTTACTCCGATCGATAATAAGCTATATATTTCAAAAGACTGTGTTTATGAACAACTAATACAGAAGCTGCCGAATACTAGATTACGAACTTCTTAAACACAGAATTTGTCATCACTTTATTTCATTACAGAACACGTTTTATATTTTTTTGCAGTTATCCCGCTAATTTTAATACCTCAGATAGCGTATGAGAGAATATGGCAATGGGGAAGTAATTGCTTACATATTAAACTGACACTAATTTTTCACTTAAGAAAAGCCGGTTACATATTCAAGTCATGTAATACCAGGGATTCTAATCCACTCGCCATTAGCAAGCGATTCAGCCAACAATGCCATACTTTTCAGTTCGTATCAAGCACTCTACTCATTTCTTCACAGAAATGTTTACATACATCCAGAAATAAAGGTCGAGTGTTCATCATATTTCGACGTTCTTACACGACCCCCGTTATACAATATGATTAGGCCATATTTCTTATTAACAATTGTTTTATACCATACACTAGTAAAATAATTTCCACCAAGAATAAACATTTTATCAAACATAACATGGTCAGTTGTCTGTTATTTTAGTGGTCACTCATGCAGAGTCTTTTAAGCTGTTCAAATCGGATTCCATTGAACCATAGATTTCTGTCACTGCATGTAAGAAAGAACATTTCGAAGTTGAATACTAGATTTATTAATCTCCTATACATAATTTTCTCATGTCCTTGGCTTGTGTCTGCTTTACCTATGTCTTGTTCTCCATGTTTCCCCTTAGGTTGGACATTTGCCACCATTTCCTCACTGTACTGTAGAACGTCAACGAGGCTCCATTAAAGAGATATGTAACACTTTCGTTACTAGTTATCTTTGGAACATGCTGGCGAAGTCTGTCGGTTTCGTCGCGAAGCACGAAAATGTATGCAGCGTGTTTCTAAAAATGTCTGACAAACACCGGGTGGTGATACCTTATGAAGTAGAAACTATTGGAAGCTGTGCATAATAGTAAGAGTGGAATGATTTATTGAAATTCTAATATTAAAAATGTGATTTTCAGAAATACAGGGAAATTAGGGTCATTGAATAGCTATCAGAGCATTGTTTACTGTTAGAGGGGATGGCAAGAGGGTTTTACGCCCCTTTAAGGCCATGCTCTTTAATTTCTTCTGTTTTTGAGATAGTTATATATTTAAGCTTAAATGAGAGTAGATAGTTTTGTTAAAAGTGGTTTTTGCCTTGATAGCTAATTTTTTTTAAACAAGAAATGATACGGTTTCGCCTAAAACGTCAATTAATCAGAATTTCATTAATTATATAACTAGACAAAACAATAGTATTTACTGAAATTTTTAAATGTTTGTTGCAATGGGAGTTTACAGTTAGAATTTATTGGTTTGTGGACATACGCCATTGCTCATGTTTTGCTAATCAAACCTGTGTTGGATGACAAATAATGAAAAAAAACAAAACAAATACATATGTGTGTGTGTGTATATATATATATACATATATACATATATATATATATATATATATATATATATATATATATATATATATATATATATATATATATAGCAAAACATGAGCAATGGCGTATGTCCACAAACCAATACATTCTAAATAGTATTTACTTCCTTGAAAAAGTCAGCCGACATGGAGAAGACGATTTTCAACCAAACTACCAGACAAATTTTAGGTATCTGCTCTCGTTTAGACGTAAAACATTAATATTGCAAAAAAAAGTAGAAACTAGCGAGCATGGCCTTAACAACGAGGCCTTAAGAGCTGATAGTGGTGAAGTGAGGTGGAGGAACAACACAACATCCATGCCCTATCCGGGACTCGAATCCAGGTCCTCTCACACTGTAGACCGGCGCTTAACCGACTATGCTACGGAAAGCGACTTATGCTATCGGGATTTTCCACCTACACAAACGTTTGTTAAGACCTTTCACAGGTACTGCGGTAGTAACAATTGCGCTACTTTCTTATTGTGCACACATTTTGCATTGCATGACTGGTGCTGCTTACTGTCCCGCATCACTTAAGGGCGCTGCCTACCTCGCAGCCCTGGCGGAGAAAGAATAGGGTTTTGCATGATAAATTATTTTCAATGGCACTCGGTCACCTTTTGTGATATTGCTTCCGGACAGAAACCATTTTCTGCGCCCAGAAAAGGAGAATGTTGCTACGTAAATAAAATTTGCAGAAAATAAATCATGAATAGCCATTTTCGCGTGTTTTTTGTGTGTAAAAATTATTGTTGCCCAGGGTTTTGAAAAAAAAAACTGCCTAAACGATCCGTAACAATGTACGCGGCACCGAGACGAACAAAAAAGTCAGTGGAGGCAAATATGTAACTTCAACCGTTACATAGCCAGGTGGAAAATCATTCAACATGTAAAACCCTATGCTTGCTCCCGCTGTGGCTTCAAGGTAGACAGCACCCTTAAGTAAGTAATATAAATGACCATCTTGTTACAAGTGCTTAGTACCCTATGTTTTAGTTTAAAAAAACGTGTACAGGACGCAGTTTTACAATCCCTGTGTCTGTGATTGGCTGCTGGCTACCCAGCAGAAGCTTTGGAGCAGGACATTTTAACACCTTATGGGTCCGCGGTAGCTGAATGGTCAGACCATTCGCCTCCCAACAAGACGATCCGGGTTCGATTCCCGGCGGGGTCGGACAACGAATTTTTGCATGTGGGAATCGTGCAGGGCGATGCCATGGGACGGCGGGGTTTCTCGGGATCTTTCGTTTTCCTCGCCTCTTCATTCATACGCTGCTCTATACTCACCTCATGTCACTCCTCGCTTGCGCTAAAACCTCGATGCTAAGCAATGATCAAATTTTCTCACTCACTTTAACACCTTACGATTTAAGTTTCAAATTGTTATTTCCTATGACTCAATTAACTTTCAATACTGCATTCAAGGTACACGAAGACCTTGTTTACTGTCCTTTTTCTATAAGATACATAGTGTTTTGTATAACTTAGTAAAATTTGACAGCGACGCTGTAAACTGTGCATATTCACAGTTTTCCAGTGATTTCCCACAGACTAAGTTGTTGAAACTGCTCCATCGAGAATTATTGGAAAACTACAGATTGCATCAGCGAAATAAACTCAATGATTGAATATGAGATTTACACTCATTTGAAAAATAGCTATTTTTAGATGAAAGAAAATGCGTAGTTTAACTTTAAGTGTAATCGTGCTTTTTTTGTAAATTATATCATAAGGTCAAGAAATGCATGTAACCAACATTAAAAAAAAATTACCAGAGGGATTCGAAACCATGTCCTTTAGCATTTCAATCCATTAACCTAACCTCTAACACAGCATGAACACTTACAGAAAACAGCTGTTAAATACCTTTTATTATTGTTTATCTGTTATATGTGTTACCTTAGTACATAGATTTCTTAGTAGTTAAATTGTTGATTGTACTAAAGTGTGAATTTTTCATAGCAGCATAACTTCACAGTGACTCAGTGAGCATCGGAGCGAAACTGAACATAATTAAAACTTAACTACCCACAACAGTCGTACAACAAGAATACTAATTACAATGTTAGTCTACTGTAAATATTAATGTACATTTAGGAGTATCTAATCAAATTACAAAATTCCCTTTAAAATGAGCAAGTACAGATTATTGGTGTAATTTCTGTGAATAAGGTTGTACGATATTTATTACATTTAGACTAAGATCATGTGACATTGTTGATACAATTTAGCTACAGATGTAAATTGTAATTTCTAAATTACTGATACATAATAGAATTTGCACTGGTTAATAGGTGAAATATATCTACTAATTTAATCTTTTACCATAATTTGCTACTTTCTCACTTATCAGTGAACATTGACAAAACAACATACTCGCCAGTGACAAACATTTCAACTTCTTGAAACTTTAAAACTCCATTGATTCTATTTTACAGTGTACTTATGGACGATAACTCTTATTTTTGCTGTAATTGTCGCAATGGGAACACTTTTCCAGTCGTAAACTGAACCTGAGATTCCAATTTCACTCATCGTACTGTAAATTATTTCTAACATTGTGACACGCAATACAAAATATTAACAGATATTCCTGCTAAACTAGCTGTCAAATTTTAACTGAAACTTACAATTTATTTTTTAAACACGTTATGTATATTCACGCAACTGCTGTTTCTGATTAGTTAAAGGTAAAAAGCGAACAGTGTATCAAGTAATAATCTGCCACAGATATTTGTTTAATTATTTACTTTTGGCTTAATTACAGTGGCAAAGTTATGGCACCAGCCTTTTCTTACACTTAACTACTATTACATTGTTGATACATTAACAAATATAAAATTACATACTAACTACATACAAAATAACAATAAAGTACATTACTAAGCCACATATACCAGATACACAAGAATAGGAAACAGTGTGTTGTGTTCTTCTTATATCTCGTCATTTATTTGAATGATTACAACATTATTGACTTTTTCAAAACCTCTTTAATAAAGCACTACACGTAGCTATCTCATACTGCACACCTCACAATACCCTAGTTCCCATCTCATAACATGCCAACCTTTATACATAACAATTTTTATGTTCTTACTATATAATACACAGTGAATGTTGTTTTAGATAAGTACAAAAAGCTTTTAAAAAAAGTGATTTAAAAATGTAATTAATAGCTTAACAAATTTAAACAAAGGAGGAAAAACTACTCACAGACATTACAGATAGAAGTTAGAACTAAACATTGAGTAAGAACATAAAATTAATTATACAAAACTAATTCTAACAGGTTTGAGCAGTTGGTGATGCTACTGCGTTGAAGAAAATACTACGAGTGTTTGTCTGTATTTTAGAGTGATTTTCCCGGCGGGACATGATGCGTCTCCCACGCGACAGTAACGGAACGTGTGTGTGCGTATCCAGAGCTATGCGGACCGCCCGTCACGATTACCATCGCTCTTTTGTCATCTCCCTCGCCAGAGCGATAGATGGAAAGGGCTGCTGAGGAGGGTGTTGGGGGAACGGGGTGGCGCTAGTCTGGCGAGGGAGAGGAGAGCGAAAAGCACACAAAAAAATTCGAACCAACTTTTCTCTTTACTTCAGCCCTTTCCATCCATCCGTCTTGGTCGAGCTGTTTCCTCGGCGCCAGTACGCGAGAACCTCCCCTACCCCATATCTCCTCCGCCTCAAACTGCACCAAACGTACACAAAGAACACCCCTCTCTTCCGATTTCCCCATACAAGTTACGTTTTTACTTTAACCAGTGTAAGAATACTAGCAATGGTAATATTTATTAGAATTTATTAGTCTGCGGACACACGCCATTGCTCATGTTTTGCTGATGAAACTTGTTTTGCATGACAAAGTGACTTTGACCTGGTCATTCAACACAAGTTTGTTCAGCAAAGCACGAGCAATGGCGTGTGTCCACAAACCAATAAATTCTAATCGTAAACTCCCGTTCCAACAAACATTCAAAAATCTCGGTAATATTTATGTCTACGTGGTACTAGGCAACCGTCTGCCGGCCTTGTAAGCAGCGTTGCAGCGTGCTTGCAGAACTCTTTTTAACCCCCGACGCAGAAAGAGGGATGTTATATAAGTTTGACGTATCTCTGTGTGTATATCTGTGTATCTGTGTGTGGCATCGTAGCTCCTAAACGAATGGACCTATTTTGATGTGTTTTTTTTGTTTGAAAGCTGACTTGATTGAGATGGCTCATAGATATAATTTATGAAGATTTGTTCAGGCGTTTGATGAACATCGGCTCTTTCTAGTTGTTGAAGGAATGTGAGAAACGTCTACTGTTCTGATCGATCCGACATGTAGTATCCTGTAACTTCAATGATATTACAATAACATGGTCACCTTGACCTGATGCTGCAGTATCATCTATGGAATTTGAAGAATCACCAACTCCTCACAAATTTAACAGTTGTGGTCTTCTTAAATGTTAATTTCAGAGAGCGTGGTACATAATTCAACGCTAAAAGTATTAATCTATTACTGTAGGTTTCTTGAAGCCAATTTACGAAATTAATCATTAGCAATCCTAGACAATAGTTTTAGCCAACGTTTTCCAGTGTTACGAACTTCTGAGGCACAATCTCTGACGCCGAAACCTCGTGCATTTAACCGCGGCGCAAGAGATCACGCGTAACGAATTAGTAATTTTGGATAAATATTTATCTCATAAAGCTGGCAAATACCATTATCTAGGATTGTTATTGAGTATTTTATCTATATTGGCTTCGAAAAAACCGCAGAAATCAATTGATGTTTTCTGCGTTTATTTATCTACCACGAGCTCGTAAGTTGTACTTATTTCTAAGAAACTTCTGAACCTATTTCCAATGTGTGCATATACAAAATGAACACAAACTTCAGACTATGTCGGAATAGTGGTTTCTAAACATCACATTAATTAGAAAGATAGTTTGGGATAGCCCCTTAAAATTTTTAAAAACTGCTTTTTTCAGTTTATCATATCGAAACAACTGCTCACGGTAATTGTGTGAAACTACGATAGAAAGGTGTATGGACTTTGCTTAAAACTTTCCACTTATAAAAATGTAGGGCCATCACTGAAAGTGTCAGTCAGGCGAGTGATCTACGATACCACTACACGCCGTTTCAGTGTCTTGCAGTAGAGGCTATACCGCACCTGATAAGCCTGTTAACATCGCCCTTGGCGCCGTGCCTCACTCACATTAACACACGGCCAGTAGGCGAGAGCCTAAACGACAGACAATGAAAAAATAAGAATGCAGTTCTGATTAGTTACCAACTAAACAATTCTGAGAACTTTATCGTTTATTTAAACTCTCGCCTTTAAGCAAAATTAGGAGAGTAACTATTTAAAAATAGATATTTACATCAAGCTATCTACTGCTCTCGACTTCGATCATGTGGTTTTTAATTTAATGCCTCTTTGAGTCTTGGGAAGGTTCAGTCTAATTACTCTAAATTAACTGAAGTTGTTCGTAAAAAATTATATTTCTAATTTCAGTATCTTTTAAAATTAATTTAAAAAATAAATATATATATTTAGTAAAAGTATTCAGTAAAAACCTTTTGTCACTTCAAAAATAATTACTTTTCTAAAAAAAAAATCTTAAACAAACAACTTCTGAAAATATTATAAATCCTGCAGTTACCATCTTCAAATTGGTCTGCACTAATACCGGTACACCATGTTTAACTGTGTTACATTCATTATCGGTAGATATCCTGGATGTTTTCAATAAGATTTTTGCCCTAGATTGTTTCAGTTCTATTGCTTTGCTTCATGGTTCTTGGTATCGTATCTTTGTGAAGATACGGCTCAAATAAGACTGAGACAATTATAATATGACAACTGCGACACTACACGTCTGCGATTTTCTGGCAGAATCCCAAGACACTGACAGGAACATACTATGACTGACACGATGTGTATGTAAGGCATTGAAAAAGGCTGGAGAAAATTTTTTTTTCTAGTAATATCAAGGGCAGATAAACGTACAGTACAATTCTGAACACACGCCATTGCAAAATTATGTCGTCACAGAAATCTTAGTATGAGACTATGAAAAAACAAAGGAAAAAAAAAAGATAAATCAAGCCTATTTTGGTCGAAGTCAACACACCCATAAACCAAAACAACATAACTTCACTTTATGGGATATTACATGTTCTGTTGTTTTGGTTTATGGATGTGTTGACTACAGCCAAACTAGGCTTGTTTTCTTATTTTTTCGTCTGTTTTTTCTTTGCCTCATACTAAGATTTCTGGGACGACATAATATTGAAATAACGTATATCCACAATAGTACGGTACGTTACTCTGATCCACTGCTGTCTGTCAGCAAATACAGGAACGGAGTTAATTGTGCTTAATCATTTTCTTAGTTTGAGAGGGCGCTTGACGGAAAAATTTTATTGCTTCAAACATTTGCATATTTGTACGAAATATGGTTTGATTTTTATACACACATTGTGACTTTATTATACAGCAATAAAATTTTTGGCTTTCGTAGTTTTTATATAATGGCGTGTCAAAGTTCAAATTCGCATAAAACTGTTTTATGCTTCAAAGGAAACCCGACTGACTTACCGAACTGAATAAATTCACACTGAATAGTTAAGATATAGTCTAAAAGGGTTTCTATATAAAAACTAAAAATAAAATACTTTTGTATTAAAAAAATAATTCTTGAATGTTTTAAGTTTTAATTTCATATTTTCAAATTTTTTTAAAAACTATTTATTTTGCTGTTGTATGGCTGTAACCTATAATACCGTTATTCATTGTGAATTTTTTCAGTTCAGTATGCCAGTTGGTTTTCCTTTGAATCATAAAACCGTTTTATACAAATTTGGACTTCGATGTGCAAATATAAAAAAAACTGCGAAAGCTAAATAATTTTCATTGCATTAAAAAATAGCCACATTGCATGTCTACAAAACGAACCATATCTCGTACAGATATAAAAACGTTTAGGACACTAACAGTTTTCGGTCAAGCGCCCCCTTAACATTTCAGGTCATTAGCATATCTGCCAGTACTGTCGAGTGTGCTTCATTATTGTCTAATTTATAGTAACCGGACAATTTTGCGAATTTGTTTAAAGATAATGGATATACCTAATATTGAAGTACCGTGTTCAGTACTAGTGGATAACAGTTAATTAAGGGTACCGCCTAACCTCACAGTCACGGCTGGAGCGAGCATAAGGTTTTACATGACAAATTGACGAATTATATTCGATGTGGCTCAGTACATGTTGAAGCTACATATAAACCGTCAATGACTTTTATAGTCATCTCGGTGCCGCCTCATTGCTAAAGAATCTTTTAGGCAGTTTTTTCAATACCCTTAAAACTGTGAGCTAAAAAGCATTTTTACGCACTGAAAACACTCCTGCAATTTTATTAATTTAGAAATGTTTTCCTTTTCTCGACGTAGGAAATGGTTTTTGTCCGGAAGATATATCACACTGAAAGAAATACTTGTTGGTCACCACAAAATATTTTGTCATTATTGACCGTTCCAATTTTTTTTTTTTGTGGTGACCACTAAAAATTTTTGCTGTCCCAAATAAAGTCTTACAGTGACTACCAAAAAAAAATGTTGTAACCACTGTAAAAATATTTGGTGGGGTTCAAATTGACAATACATTTTGCAGTCGCCACAAAACAGTTTTTTCTGTACAAAAAACGTGACTGGGCCCCACCGAATATAATTCAACATGTAAAACCCCATCCTCGCTGCCGTCAAAGCTCTGAGTTAGGCAGGGCCCTTAAACTCGAACTGTAGGTATATTACAAATAAAAAAGCTTGCAATAATGCCGAGTCGCTTTCCTCATATCAAGTTTGAAAGTGTGTCAACATCCATTGAACAAATCGCGAAGGCTGAGGTTTGTGAAGTCTCAGTGCTATTCAACCCGCAAAATTCCAGTGTCCGTACTTATTTAGTTCCTGCAATAACCGTCAGCAATATCAAACTTGTAGTGCCCGGTACAGAACTAAATCGAACTTCCGCTCGAGGTGTGGAAACTGGCAGGCGATAAGAGCCAGACTGGCTGCTGCGTCAACAATAGTGTCGCCTTTTGTGCGGGACGCGTAAACGGCGTGCCGTGTTTTGGCCATTGGCTATTTCCAATGGGACTTAGAGCTGTGACCCTACTTTTCTATTTACAGAAAGTGCGTAGTAAAATCCAGCGCGTGCTTATCTATTTTTGTTTTACGATTCCAGTTGGCATTTTTTTAATTGACAGCAGTCTGAAATATCCATTTTTAGCCTTTTTGAGTTGCACTGAAATTAAGTTCCTAAGCATGCTATCTAGAAAACAAAAATAGAGAAGCATACAGTATGTGGAATGTTTTTGTAGACGAATACACAGATTATACGATAAGTTAGAATTTATTGGTTTGTGGACATACGCCATTGCTCATGTTGTGCTGATCAAACCTGTGTTTAATGACAATGAACGAAAAACGAAAAACGAACAGGAAAAATAAAAACAAATGTAAACGCACACAAAAATAGAAAAAAAAAAAAAGCAATCCCAGAGGAATTCTGTCAGTTTTTTTAAATTGAACTCAGGTTTGATCAGCAAAACATGAGCAATGGTGTATGTGCACAAACCAATAAATTCTAATTGTGAACTCCCGTCGCAACAAACATTTAAAAATCTCATATACGTATAGTATTAACTCATAAAAAAAAAAATTCTCCTGACACGCTGCAAGAATGTTCATGCGTCATCTGTTCAGGGCTCTTAAAGGGGGAATGTTAGGCAATTTTGTTGTATTTTAAGTTTTCAGCTATAACATTTATTCAATTGTATTACTAAAAACTTATTTTCTTCAAAGCATTGGCTATATCCGTGGTAAACTGCTTACGCGCACTGTTTACTGGGTTCCAATCTGGCGTCTTCTGCAGAGTGTTTGAGTACGTTTCCTGCGCATCAGCCAAGTGTCAGTTGACACTAATGTGTAGCAGCACACTGCTAAGTGGACACAATTACGGCCATGATCTTTCATTTATTTCTAACAATTACAAATAACTAGAATATTTTTTAAACGAATACTTTGAAAAAATGTGAAACTGTGTACAGTCATACGATACACAATTTTGCCAGAACTTTTTTTTTTTAATAATGTACCGTTTGCTAGCAAAACATTATTTTGTTTCAGCTTAGCTAATTTTGACAGCCAAATTTGTGATATTTCAGGGTCTAAAATCTAAAAATCCGTTTGGTGTATTGCAATATAAAAAATTAGTTACAAACGATGATCTATAAGTGTTAAAACTGCCAGAATGAATTTGTTATATATTGTTGCGTGCCATGTTCCTGGAGGCCAGTGGTCGGCGGCTGTTTCGTAACACCTTGAGGGCTGGCCGATGACTCAAAGCCCGGGTGGCTCATAGTGGGAAACCCGCCTAACCTACGTCATAGATACCTGTCCCAACTGCGTCTTATCCCTTTGAGGGTGGCCTACGTGACTAAAAGCATATCCAAAACATGATGAAAT
>PNEQ01077873.1:0-35618 GCA_003012365.1 Medauroidea extradentata
AAAAAAAAAAAAAAAAAAAAAAAAAAAACTGCACAAGTGGAAATAGTAGTCACCAGTAACGTATATAAAACTTACACTATATCATACAAATGTAAAATTGTGTCCTTATGCCACGTGAACGTTCTTCACGCATGCGCGTACGTACGTGGAAAAGTAGAAACACCGAGAGTGCATGCTAGCATTCACATCCTCGCGTAGCGTGCGTACGTACGTAATACAGTTAATCAACTTTCTACTACGTACGTACGCTAAGTGGTTAATCAACTTTCTACTACGTACGTACGCTAAGTGGTTAATCAACTTTCTACTACGTACGTACGCTAAGTGGTGGTTGTGAATGTAGCATGTGTGAACGTGACTCAATTAAATATTAGTTTATACTGAGGAATCATTAATCTCGTGGTAATATATTATTTAATACGCCTCTAAAAATAAAAATAAAATACGATAATCTATTATGGACATTGTGTTATGACACAAACAATTTTCGCGCTTGTCTGGATTAAATATTGTTGTGAATCCAATCTCCAATACTTAAAGTACGTGCGTGTGCTCGTGCGTACGTTAAGTGTTGCTGTGAATCCGGCTTTACTCTGGTGTAAATTGTCTTTCACATGGGTCTTGTGCACAGCTCGGTAGGAACTTGTTCATATGAATGAGTTCCGTTCATTTCGCTCCTTTTTGTTTGGAACTAGCATGGAACTCGTTCAATTTTTAACAAATGAGCGACGTTCCCAACTTCGTTCATTTCTTTTACGAACTGGGACGACTTTCCATTCTTTTTACATTAGTTCTCACATTATTTACAACTTTAAAAAATTGTAAAATGATAAGCATGCTTATGTAGCAACCTATCGGAAATACAGCATTGAACTGCAAATTGGAAAGCAATTCTATACTCCTAGGTTGGCTACAATGAGTTGTTTATTTTTTCTATTCGGTGCACGTGTACTATAATGTCAGAGAAAAAGATGTCTCTAGCTGACGACATATTTAAAAAGCGCATTAGAGAAAAGTGAAAAACGAAAGCACTGCATATTAGTTTGGCGCGCCGCTAATAGAGTTGATGCGGTTATCGTCTAGCGTGGCAATCTGTACCTTATCGCTCCCCTGTCTCCGCGCATCAGACGTGGTGAGGAATCAGTATTAAATAATTTAGTAATTCTTAACGAACATAGCCATATTGAGGAATCTTATTAAAGTTGTGATACTTTTTAACTAAATGTATGTTAAGGTTAATATTTAACAATAAATAACTAAATGTTCCAAAATCTCTTTCCGTGGCAGAATTTAGAGCTTTAGTGTAAGCCGCTTTTTCTTTTAAACCGTTACCCTCAGCTTTGTTAGTTGAGAAGTAATTTCTTTAAATTGACACCTCAGGTTATTCCGTTGAGGTATATTAAACACTCCATAAATTTTCCCCACTTTTCATTGGGAAATTAACTTAAAATTTAAAGCTATCTTTTGACGTATTATTATACACTTCGCTTTTTTTACCTGGCGAGTAGGCCTAAATATTAAATTACATTTCAAAAATATTACTTAATTTTACATAATTTCAGTAGCATATTTCTTACGTGTTAGCATATAAAAAATAAATCAAGGTGTTACTTGAAGAAATCTGGACCTTACTAAGACATACGGTCATTCAGGGTTATTATTTTATTTTATAACCCTGAATGACCGTATGTCTTAGTAAGGTCCAGATTTCTTCAAGTTATTATTATTTTATAACCCTGAATGACCGTATGTCTTAGTGAGGTCCAGATTTCTTCAAGTTGTTTTTGTACACTGCACTACGCCAAGAATTTTTCGACTTGTACATTATTATAAAAAATATATATCATCTTCGTGTGACCCTGTCTTAGCCTACAAATTCACTGATTGCATTTGCTGTTCTTATTCAGTTTTATTTAAGTTAAAAGGCCTAGCAAAATTAAAAAAATAAGACCTGCACTCTTCTTCTGGCAATCTAGACGTGTTTGAATAGAGTAATCGTTACACAACATCGTATATGAGTTAGTGCAGTGTTCATTTGAGGGTGTTTACTTCGCTAGGGTCCAGTTTAAAAAAACGAACTTATTTAACAAGAAACAGTGTTGTTTATTTCTGTTAAGGTACAACATTTTTACTTACGCCAATAATGGTTTACATGTTTTTTAATTTAAACTCAAATATGGAGTGCTTATCATCTTTTAACAACCTGTATACGTTAGACTATTTTCGTTTATTTATTTTTGCAAGCAGTAACTATTTTTTGTTTCACTTACGTACGCTTATGAAGCAGCGAAATGTAGTCACTTGTGTGATGCAGTGAAAAGTATGAATAATAGTTTTATAAATGTGAGTTGTGGTTCGCCTGGTGACTTAGACTCTCTTGTTAAATCACTAGCATCATTCGTAAAAACGTGTTTTCTAAAAGAAGTTTAGTCTCTCCCGCCTTGAATGATTTCACAAAGATGATGTAAGCTGTTAACATTAGAATCACAAATGTTCCGAAGTAGTGCACCAGAGATATCATCATTACAGTTAACTTGTAACGAAATAAAACCGTCAGACTCAAACATGTTACGCTGAAACCAAACAAACAGACAACTTCTTCCCGAGACGAATTAATGCCCTAAGTTACGTATACAGGCACATTTGTATTTCGAGAAAATATTTCTTCTCAAGCTGGATTTCAATCATTGACGTGTGCATATGCAGTTCCAGTTTGATTATTGACCGCATGCATTCGTGAGGATATGTTTCTCATTAAGCACCGATCAGGATAGTGTTACTTCAATACTGTACGTATTTGCTTCGCAAGTAGGCTCACGAGGTGTGTAAGAGTTGTAGACGCCAAGTCAGTGAAGTGGACGTGAGGTTAAGGGGCCCGCCTACATAGCGCCTTAGCGGCCGTCCGACCTCATAGACGTGGAGTTTTCCCCCACAATAGCGGGACTGGATCAACCCCTGTTGTGGAGGAGGTTGTCTGTCGCTCTCTCTCTCTGTTGTCCTCTCGGCTCGGTCTCGCGAATCCTTCAATTTCCCACAACACTGGCTGCATATTTGCGCAGGACACGTAATACAAGAACAGATTTCCTCAAAATTTTCAGTTGTTACAAGGTACAAACAGTCACGGGATCGAAAGCTAAAGGATAGATCTACTAAGATTAAATGGTTTTAAGTAAAAATAACAAAAACTAACGGCATTACACAAGCCGGAAAAGACACTAATTTGGAAATCCAAGGCCCTGTTTTCTAATTACTTAAGAAACTGATAGAACTGAAACCATTCACCCTTAGTGTCAGGTACCTTAATATCTTTAATATGTCAAACACACAATCTCACGACTAATATTTTCTGTGAAAAAACGATTCTCCTGAACCTCTACATAACAACTTTCACGGCAGGTAGGCGGGCCACTTAAGTATTTTGAAATACAAACATTAATGATATCTTCTCGCGAAAATCGAGTGTCCTTCATATAGCTTCGGACGCATGACATTCGCGAAAACATTTCTGCGCTAAACTGTTTCGATGCCTTACGTGCACATTGCAGTTTCCGCTTATTTTCGGCAACATGTCATTGTTAGAGAGAGTCATTTATCGCGGGAAAATTTGACTGTTTGCTAGTTTTCGATGTAGTATCCCCGCGTCCGATGCTCTTATTTCGTTATTCGTGTTTTCTCATTTAACCAGACCAATGAGAATTCTGGGTCGCCGATACTGATCTCTTGCTATTAGTCTATAATCATCGCCGTCCAGTCAGACAAGGCGCAACATGCTTGAACACTTTGGAGACGACACTGTCATTAACGATTTTCGCGATTTTTCATTATTTCCAGTCATTGTGGAAAGACGTTTCTCATTTGACTGTGCAACCCGAATACTGTTACTGAGATACCACACGTCTGTGATCTTTAGTTAAACCACAGACTGTATAGTAACACAGACGCGTCATGACGTGGTACTGGCGAACTTCGCCGTTTATTGGTTGCCCGAGACTATTGACACCAGCCCAGTGTCATGTTACTGCAGGTTTCCTATTGGCCCGGCTGCCGAGTATCACGCTGATTGGCAGTAGGTGTTTCCGCCATGTTGCTGGCCAGGGAAGCCATTTTGCCGGCGTGTGTGGTCAAGTCCGCTGGTCTTCTGGCTATTTCACTTCTGTATTCCTAAATATTCTGTGATTTAACGTTAAGTCATGTAGAAGTTAAAAACAGCCTAACACTTACCTTGAAGTAGAACTGCAGATGTGCACATGAGGAACAGAAATACTTCCAACAAAAATATAGGTTCCTTCTAATGATGTGTTGCTTGGTGAGAGAGTGAGTGAGAGATTTTGGTCAGCGCTTAACATCGAGGTCTTTAGCGCTGGTGAGGGGTGACATGATGTGAGTATGGAGCAGCACCGGAATGAAAGGGCGGGGAAACGGGAGATCCTTGAGAAAACCAGCCGACTAACGGACGATTCCCACATGCGAAAATCCTAGGACCGACCCCGCCGAGAGTCGAACCCGGGTCGCCTTGGTGGGAGGCGAGAGGTCTGACCTATCGGCCACCGCGGCCCCCTGTGCTGATTGATGTTCGGTTATATGCTTGAGATGCTTGTCACTAGCGGAAAAATCAAATGCATACAACTCCACCCGACAAAATGAATTATTTCAGGGATCTCCCTTCCCATATCTTCCAATGATTTCCCGACTTCATAAGACGTTGCGAAAGAGTAGAAGAAAGATAGTCTCGGTACCGAAGGCGATGTTATGAAGGAAGAGGTGTTTTCTTATTTGCAGCATAGCGGTATTTATGCTGCAAAGAGAAACTTTGTCTGTTTACGAGCCGTCAGTGTTGTTCGTTGAAAGCGCCGTAATGGGATGATTTACCTCGACACGCAGAACCTCAGCGGTTAACGTCTGCGCCCGCGGCTATAGCAGTCGGTGCGGTGCCGACCACGAGGTTGTTCGTACTACCAACGTGGCGAGCAGCAGCAGCAGCAAATAGCTTGTTGCAAGGTAGGACTGCACGTTCTCACAACTGTACACTGGTGATTAGAGATGATCATTAGCGCCAGTTGTTTTTGGTGAAAATAATTTTGCAGCAGTTTGTTTCAGGGCCTCATGTGCTCGTGTACAGCTCATGTGCGTGTTTATTGGCAGAATGTATGAGTGCAGAGGCGTCGCTTATTTGACTGAGCCAATCAGAACATTGTTATACCACACGTCTGTGATTTGCGGGTAGAACGCCGAGATTTTTTAAGTGAAGCGAACTGAAGAGATTTTGGTCAGCGCTTAACATCGAGGTCTTTAGTGCTGGTGAGGAGTGATATGATGTGAGTATGGAGAAGCGCCGGAATGAGGGAGCGGGGGAAACCCGCCGACCAAAGGCGTCGTCCGGCACGATTTCCACATGCGAAAATCCGGGGACCGACCCCGCCGAGGATCGAACCCGGATCGCCTTGGTGGGAGGCGAGAGGTCTGACCCCTCGGCCACCGAGACCCCAAGGACGAGTTGAAATAAAGCCCTACATTGGAGAAGTTATGGAATGCGAAGGGCGGGGGAAACGGAAGAACCCCGAGAAATGCCATTGGTTGATTGAACAGATATTGATAAGCACTTAACATCTACGTCTTTAGCACTGGTTAGGGGTGATATGAGGTGAGTATGGAGCAGCGCCGGAGTGAAGGGGCAGGAAATACGGGAGATCCCTGAGAAAACTCGCTGACCAACGGCATCGTCCGGCACGATTCCAGCATGCGAAAATCCGGGTACTGACCTCCCCCCTCCCCGAGAATTGAACACGTATTGCCATGGTGGGAGGCGAATGTTCTAGTTACTGTGCGAACCGTAACCCCAAAAAAATAATCCCGAGGGCGAAAAGGAGTCGAACACGGGTTGCCTTGTCACTTCACCAAACATGGGTTTATTTTGTAAAAATGACGGTCTCGAACAGTGGCGTATCGTTGCTGTGTCCCAAGGTGTGCGGTATTAGCAGCGACTATACGCTTTGAGCAGTTGTGTTGAGGCAGAGACCAAGGTGTATATATTATATGTACCTTGCCTCTTGTACGCTACTGGCTGTGGAGTGTTCCGACCATACAAGTCAAATGACTCCTCAGACAACTCAGTGTTGTGTATAGTCACTGCTGGTCACCGCACACCTTGGAAGAATCCACGCGACACTCCTGGTCTCGAAATAAGTACAGGACCAACGCGTGTACCAAATAAATATTGATAAAATGGTCTAATCATAAATAGCAGCAGCCACTGGACAAATGTCAGCGGTTCGTGTGCACACAGGATTGAAGAGTGGCCTGAAGATAGCTTAGTATGACGTAAATTTCCCTTTTATCCACCAGTAGACATTCCCGTTGACCTTGTCATAAGCTCGTCCTGCAAAACTGGAATGTTTAAATCTTTGTGACCGTTTTTGTGTGATGCTATTTAGTCTATGGCAGGGTATTTGATTTCGAGGAAAACAATTTTGCACCGTATTTTTTCAATGCCTTTCATGCGTTTCTGCAACTATGTTTAATGGTAGAACCCATGATTTTTCGCAAAAATAATTCTGCAACAGTTTTTTTTAATGCCTAGAGACGGGAATAATTCGCGGGTCCACTGAGCTGTAGGCTAGCCTCCAAGAATATTTGTGAAATCGTGCAGACAACAGCTGTTTATTAGCTGATCGCTGACACAGTGATATGGGCCTGTATTCAGCTACAGTTTTATTATTGGCCTAGCTACTTCCAGGAAGTGTCGAGTAAGTCAACGGCCAATTATGAGTGTGATACAGACCTATAGTTGCTGGAACTCTGGCTTGCGCCTAAAAGAAAACGCAAATTTTTCAGGTCTCTATCAATGCCTTATGTGCACATATGAAGTTCTGCTTAATGGTTACTGGTAGGGACGATGGTGTAGCGCGGGAAAACTTAACTGTTTGTTGTATTCCAACACACGTTCAGCTTACCAGAAGATTACTGGCTTTCGCTTGTATATGGAGCTGTTGCCCTATTTCACTGAGCCAGTAAGAATCCCGCTATTGTAATATGTTATGCCTTTTATTGGTCTGCAGACAGCTACATTGCGTTATACGTAAATCATCTAATCATTTGTATTGCAGTTAACTAAAGTACCTGTGCCGAATATAGCCCAGTTCTCAATATGGCCCACTTGTCGCCATTGTGTGGTAATTCCGAGGTCGATGTGAGATCGATACACACTAGTCTCTAGTATGAACATACATCATACATAAATATCTGTCTTTCATCATCCATGTGTTATATTAGTAATATAATTAATTACTTAGGCACACATGATTTGTGAACCTTAAGCGGGCCACATTCGGTACAGGTACCTTACAGTGTTTTCAAGGTTATGTGGGAACAAAACATTTTCGCGATGTACCATCATCTCTAACAATGTATTATGAGTAGAGAAGGTGATTTATCGCGAGAATGTTTTCTGCCGGCGTATTCTGCAAATCAGTGTAACGTCCTGCGTCATGTATTATTGGCCGGCGGTTATGTGGACAGTCTAGCTGTTTACAGACGAATCACAGACGTCCAGTAGTAGCGCACCAGAGTTATCATTGGCTCAGTCTAATAGGGACTCGCCAGTAATGAAATAAAAGCGGCATAAATGAATACATTACATTGAAGCCTAGCAAACAATCACGTTCTCCCGCGATAAATCACCTTCTCTAATTATTGCACAGACGTGGCTCATTTGACTTGTGCCAACAGGAACAATGTTACTGCGACACCACACGTCTGTGATTTGCTGGTAGAACCCTAGACGCTGAGAATTATAAACAGTCAATCACTGACCATGAAGCAGAACTTCATAGTGCACATGAGGCACTGAAACAAACTGTTGCAGAATTCTTTTCGCGAAAAATCGTGGGCTCTGCTTAATGGTTATTATTAACGTGTATAAATAGAGGTACGTCAATTTCGCAAATATATTCCAGGCCAGGTTGAACGCCAAAAATATATAACTTACTTCATAATCACGTGTGTGATTAGCTGGCGGCTGTCACGAATCGCATTTGACTACTGCAAGCCAGTAGTAAATAAGGAAATGATTCAAAGAGCTATCGCTTGTAACGTTGTAAGCCAATGAATAATCGACTGTATCCAGAGCATGTACAGGACTGAGCAATCTAGGCTACTGCCAGATGAATAAGCGAAATTGACGTACCTCTAAGTATAAAGTAACAGAGAACGTGGTGTCGGTAAGTTAGTTTGTAAATCCGCCGACAGGGATGTCACCGACCGTAGTTGCTGAAAACGACGGTGAATCAGGCAGAGAAAGCATTATGTTGCCTGAACAAGCCCATTGCCATTTGGAAGCTGATAGCAGGGATTTCATCATTCAACAAAATGGTGCCCCTTGACAGTTCCACCACAGAATACTTAGGAACACAGAAGTTAAATAGCCAGAAGGCCAGCGAACTCGGTCACACACGCCAGCAAATTGGCTTCCCTGTCCAGCAACATGCCGGAGACTCCTACTGCCAATCAGCGTGAGGCAGCTGCTTTAATAATCGGCAGCCAGGCCAATAGGAAACCTGACGTAACATGATGGAGCCAAACAGACACGGGGCTGGCATCAACAGTCTCGGGCAACCAATAAGCGGCGAAGTTCGCCAATACCACCGAGCCACCATGTCACAGCGCGTCTGTATTACTAGGGACTGGAAAATTTCGCGTATTCAATGATCTGCAGGCTAGACTCCATTGTACTATGCACACTCAAGCCCTGTCTATTCGTTCATTGTCTGTTGTTCCAGTTAGTAGCAGCTCATGGACAAATGGCCGGGATAATGGATTCTAACACGCCCGTCGTTGAACTCGCGAAATATTCGTTTTCCTACGTAATACTAGTTAATCTGTGACGTGGAGCTCTCGTAGCTCTTAGCCCGGTTGCCGATTAAATATCATTTATAGTGTTGTGTGTCAGATTACCTGAATGTGACGTTGCCATGTCGCTGTATAGGGCGTGTTGCAGTCGCTCACCAGGTGCTACTTCAGTGGTCACCACAGTCTCCAGACAGGATGCCTTGCGATTAATTCTTGTAGGGTTACATCAAGATTTGCGTTTATGCTCAATTCCTAGAACCTCGAAGACTTGCGGCTTCACATCGCATTTGTTGTTCTTAAGTCAATCCTAATATGCCTGGTCGGGCATGGCAGAATTTGACTAGATGTGTGCCGTGTGACGATTAGTGGACAAACAGAACATTTATAAACATTGTAAATAAGCTTTGAGAGCTTATTTTCCAGATAGCATTTATCACACTGTTTTTAGCCATTTACCTCTAGTGATTTTTTAAATGTTTCATGAAATTTATAATTAGCCAGTATTAGGCTGCGGAAGAAGGTTGGCGGTTGTATTAAATTCATAACAGATTTTTTCCTGTGTCGGCTATACGTACCTCACACCAGACCAGGACATGACCAGTTGAGGATGTGTGTAGAGTGGCGTAACTCAGCCGAGGTAGTGTGAAGGAGCGCTGACATGTACACAGATACATGTCACTCTTAACTCCACCAATCAGCAAGAGAAGACGCTACATCAAACACGTAAAGTCTTCCTGGTTGTTGACTGCGCGTCCCTTCTTCACGATCCTGTCAGCGCGAGGCTGACTCTTGTCCACAGCTGTACACGTATTCTGCCGCTTGTTCGGAGCCAGTCGTTTACTCCGCCTCTTGCAACAACGAAGAGCTTGGATTCTTTCGCAAATGTATCAGTTTACTAAAGTCTCCTAAGATGTACTAAATAAAACATTGGCCAGCTGTAGCCACTAGCTTGACACCAAACAAAACTACAACATTGCTGTGTATTATGTATATTTATTAACTGTTGCTAATCGTTAAGAGTAATTTTCAAGTGAATGTGTGTTCGCTATGGAAATAATATAGGCTTGTAAAATCTGCTTTTTCGTTTGGGTACAAGGTTACAAGATATATTTTAAAGAATGCGAGTTTGTATTGTTTTTTCAATTAGTAGGAACTGGGAATTTTCACGAATTCAATGCCCTATTGCCTAGAATAAACTATTCTATGCATACTCAAACCTCGACTATTTGTCCACCTGCTGCTACTGAGTGGAACGGACGATGAACGAATAGACGGGTCTTGAGTGGGCATAGTATAATGGATTCTAGCCTACAGGTCATTCATTGAATTCGCGAAATTTTCCAGTCCCTTTCAATTAGTACTTGATTTATTTGATTCATGATTCATCCTCAAGGGCGCTGAGCCAACAAAAAAGGAACAACTAAGTACAGGCCCAATCACGTGATATTCTTGTACCAGCCAATGAGCAGCTGTTGTCTGTCTGAATGCACTGATATTATTGGAAGCTAGACAACAGGTCTCTAACAATAATAACATATACGGCAAATCGCCTCAAAAGTAGACTGTTCGCTTAGCAGCAGCATGTTATGTATCACTCTAACATTTTTCTTTATCGATATTGGCTATCGTTTATTTCAAGCACTGTTTCTTTAGTCAACAGGCCTAGTTATTAACTTTCCAGCTTTAACACAGAACGTGTGTGATTTGTCCAAAATTTCTTCACGCTTGTAACTAATTGCATTGTACTACTATATTAGGGCAAAATTACTACGTTTTATTGGATACTATGTTAACATGAAACGTTTTCTTTGTTAACCAGTGAGTCTATAATAGTGTATAGAAAGTGGGGACTTAAATGGGACACTATTGTTTCTAAACTTTTACTTTTAGACATGGCCAAAGTAATGTTATCAATTTTGATGACTGTCCATTTGATACAATTTCCAAGGAAAGTAAAACAACATATGCGAAGACAATGTGAGTAACCTGGAATTTATGTTATGTATATTGCATTTTGATACAATATAAATACAAATAATGTAATTGGTTAAAAATTGGAACATCTGCACTTCATATGGGCAAAGGATTGTGGTGTAGCCTTGGCGTTTTGTGAATTAATTGTATGACGAAAATTTAAATTCTTTAATCTTCGTGTCGAGTTATAGACATTTTATGAAATCTCCGTAAAGCACGTGTTCTTTATTACGAAATTTATTTAATATCCTTAATACTTGCAGATGCCTGTTTTTGTGTAAATATTCCATGGCTAGTTGAACACCGTACTACTTCAACTGAGATTCACTTCCGTTGTTGGACAATCGTAATTCTTCGAAATATATAAAATATATATATAGTAACCTAAAATCATGTGCGTTTAGTTTTGAAGTAACTTATTTACAATTAGCCCAGTTATGAAAGTACATAACTGTATTTTACGTAAATATTTTAGTAGAAAC
This sequence comes from Medauroidea extradentata, assembly GCA_003012365.1. NCBI lineage: Eukaryota > Metazoa > Arthropoda > Insecta > Phasmatodea > Phasmatidae > Medauroidea > Medauroidea extradentata. Next base: position 11,301 of record PNEQ01077873.1, read on the forward strand.
ATCATGAACGCTATTTTTTCCCCCTGAGTGTAATTCTTTCCGTGAAATACTGGTGTCAGTCATTTGTCGACTAAATTTTTGTCTTATATTTATCGCCTTATTTTAAAACTAACCATAACTTTGTTTACTTTAGCACAAATAACAATATCATAAAAGTGTGTGTTTTACAATGTTTACAACTATTAAGTGTCATGTTTCTCATAAGTTAGACATTCTAAAATTTCGCTTATGTTGTCATTGCAGTGAAGACTACGAAGATTTAATCATGCCCTAACAAGGGTAGACATAGCCAGAACTTTATTTTGCTTGGTAGTGTGGAATTTCACTTTTTTTCTGCACAGCCATTGGCTTATTGGAGGTTAGGTATAAACTGAACACTTTCGAAGCCGTAGTTACTTTTTATTTTCAGTTAATTTGTGGTTTCATGCAATTTTAGTATAAATAAAGCATCGTATGTAACCATTATAATGTACAGATTATGCCAAACTCAAAAGTTAACGTCTAAGGTAGCAATAGATAAAATTTTTAAATAATTATTCTAGACAAGTTGGTCGTAAAAAGTACTCACTTAATGGTGAACCACCTGTAGCAATATGTAACTTCATAATATATAGACCACATAAAATATTTTGTTATAATTTTCATGTCTAAATTGCAATGCTCAAATAATTTTGGTACGTATATAATGTATCATAAATGTTCTTATAATAAATTATACTGTTAAAATGCAACACAAAATCATTATTTTAATGAAGTATGTTTGTTACATATTTTTTTAAAATAAAATGTCAGATTTTGTGGACCTAGAAAATATTTTCACTAAATAATATAATATATAAATAATATATACTGAAGTTTATTACATGATTAAATAGAAATGCAATATACTTAGTTTAGTTCATAACTTTTATCAGCTAAATATTTTCTGCTGTTTTTCTGCGTTTTCAACATCATAATGATTGCAAATATATTTTTTGGGTTATTAAAAAAAAATCTCATGCAAATAAAGGTTAAAACACGTGTTGGACTTTTAACACTTGTCCGTTTCAGTAACTTACACCTTTGTATGTCAGCTTAACTTCCCCAAATCAACTGCAGGATAAAATCCCGCACCACACTTGTAACTATATAATTATCCAACATAGTCTGCAAACATTGAATGTATGACCGCAACTTAAAGAGATGTCAGAGTGTTAGGGGTCTGGACATTTTCACGGGTTCGTTGGCTTGTGGCCAGAGAACCTAACCGTACCACAACGGGATATTTGAAAGTCAGAACCGACTTCAAGTTTAAACACACACTCGATGGTCAAAAGTCCAATGGGTACGGCTTCTCTTTGAAGTTATTTCTCTTTGACTTGACCGCACGGATTCGACGTACTTGAATGATAAATGTTTACCAACTTCTTAAAGTCCTCTGGCCATGCTGAATTTACGTCGTTGCAGTTATGATCTAACTAGAATAGAATGCGAACACACTGAACCCGTACTTCTAGCTCAATTCCACTTATGTGTACACTGACAAAATTATTGGTGAAGGATCCAGAATTAGGTCAATATAGTCGCAAACAATAAAACTTACTGCACGGTAATTTTTTGATTACTTTTGGGTAAACTACCTCCTGGAGAATTTCAAGGGAAACTATGCTCAGTACTAGCCACTGATTGTATGCGACTCTGAGTTGTCTGCGGAACACAGTTTAACTCGTAGGCGCAGGAATATCACTAGTGAATATAGATCGTTCAGGATAAAGAGAGCACTGACAATTGTGGAGTGGAAAAGGAGCTAAGTGCCAAAAATATGTTTTCACGTAAAAGGCAAAAAACAGCGCTGCAAGAGCCTGTGGACATATGGGGGCGGGGATCTTTAAGTCCTCACAAAATCTGTCAGGAAAATTATTGAGACTTAATTTTTCAGTATTGTATTGCCATCGACACCTAGTTCATTTTTATGTAAGAAATTCAATTTGGTCGTTTTTTTTTTTTGGCACTTAGCTCCTTTAGCATTTCCAATCTTCAATTTAACCATTGACAAATATCTATCCGTTACTGCATACAATTAAACATTAACTCTAGTTGCCTTAGTACGTATGTGGTTGGCAGTGAAATTACACAATATGGATGGTATTGCATTAACAGACCAAGTGTCAATTTTTAGCTATCAGTAAAACATTCTATAATTTTGTCAGATTTTGTAAAGTTATTCAAAAAGTATTTTAGTATTAGAAATTCAACATTTATGACTTCAGAACAAAAGATTAAAATACGTTTTGTAAGATTGTTTCAAAGAGGAAAATATTTTGTACATAACTTATAATTGGCATTTGGTCTGTTTATGCATAACACCTTCCAAGTTCCGTGTATTTCCCTGTTCAAATACTGCAATACTGAAACAAAATCTACCGAAATCGACGAAATTGCATTCTACGTAATTAAAAAAAATTTTTTTTTTACTAAACTGTATAGATTTGGGCTGACTGCACAATTTATTTCATACGCTCAAACATCACAGTCGTGTCTATAGATATTAGACATGTCCAGTCGTTAGCCATTACACGCGGGAAAATACAAATGGGAAGAAAATAGAAATTTAGCTTTACTGAGTTCTGACTTTGTCCCAAACCGCCGATATTGATTCAGAGTCGAGGAATGAAATTTAGTCTCATGACGTCAATAATAGCCAAATAATTTTATTGGTTGATTACTACAATTACGTCAGTGCCATGTGCTCGTGGTCGGTTCTAATACAACTTCCCTTTAAATACGACCTGCTTCGCCAATTTATATATCTTTATATAACAGAGAACACTGACAGACTGACTGACTGACATATACAGTTGCAGTCCAAACTGACGGACCTAAAATAGTTACATTTTTTCATGTACTTTTTCTTCAGGACGTAGACAAACACTAAGAAGGGATTTTCCGTGAATCTGTCCTTAAAAGGGGCAGAAAGGGGTAAAATGTGTTTTCAATGAATCGTCGATCTAGCTCGAACCCGTCGGTTTACCGTCGGGATTTTCACTTTAATGGGAAGCTCATCAAATACATATTAGCCAATTTCAGGATTTAACGTAATTCGTCATTTAAGCGGATGAAAACATCTTAAATGTGTATTCGATTAATTATCGACATCTATTGAGCCATTCGGGTTAGAGAGTGGTTTTCCGCTTCAAAACCATGCTTACGTAAATACACAGTATGTAGTTTTAGGATCTTCCTAAATTCAAATCCTAAGGAGTGTTACAAAGTTTATCTTTAAGGGGACTGTTCAGGGTTAAATGGTTTTAAGACAGTTGTGGCAAAACGGGAATATACTCAACTAGAATGGCAGTTACTCGGAATACAAAAACGGTTACAAAGATTTATAATAATAAAGGAGGGGAGCGCAATATTATTAATTATAAGTACATTAAATTAAGTGGAGGGTTGCTACCAACTTAGTAAATCTGAGGACCTTACCGGAAGCTGGATTGATGAGAGACGGCACCAACAGACGAACTCACCTCTGTCGGGACTCGACCCCCGAGCCCCGGAGGCGATAGGCCCGGTTTACTGGGTAACAATGCGTTATATCGGCGTGCTTGTCCTCGTTATTGCGGCACTACGGAGGAGAGGGGGTTAGCTGCTGTCTTCCGTGGTTTCCCAAAGTTTGCCCAATTGCAGTTGATGAACCAGGCATGGCCGCTGAAAGGTCTTTCTTGGACATTCCAGGCTCCGTTGCCGCAACCTCAACAGACCCATGTGTCTCTGTCCAGTCAGCCAAGGACATCGTCCCTAGCCGTCATCTTCCACTACAGCGTATCTCGGAACTACACAGAATTTACGACGTCTATGTTCACAGCAGTAACTCACCACTACGACGCAGAACACACAAGCATACACAAGTGAGATGCTTCCCTGCAACTAGATACCCCACGCTAGCACTAAGATGACTAACTCAACTTGTACATAGTCTGGCGTCATCAGTGAATACCGCGGTGGTGAATTGGTCAGGCAACTTTCTCGTTCCTCGGCAATCCGGATTAGATTCCTGGAGGTGCCATTCCCAATTCTCGTAGGCCTACGTGCTGGGAAACATGATACATTAACATTGGCGGGCGAGTTTTCAAGGGCCTGCTGGTGCAAACCCTCTGTCCTTGTGTTCCGCAAGTGCCACTTCTTAAGGCCTTGTTACGGAGTTTTGCAGTGATTTCGAAAATATTTTTTTATTGCTACTTAATACTCATATCAAAATTTAGCTGCACAGTTTTGACACTTATATGTTACAATTTGTAGCTGAATTTTTTTGTAGAATATTACTGAACGGTTTTTTATATATTTCATTACCCAAAGTACCACGTTTTTCGTCGTGAAAATAAGCGAAAATGAAGGAAATTATTTTTTTGCTGGCGAATGGTACATTATTTTTAAAAAACGCGTCCACAGTATTGTGCATCGTATGATTGCACATTGACTCAAATTTTTTCAAAACTTTTGGTTAAAAAATATTTGAGTTACTGTCACCAGTCTGAAAAAAACTCGGGAACAAGCCATAACTGTCTCTAGTAGAAAGCTGCGACCTTGTATGTGGCAACTCTGCAGACGAGTGTCACATTTTCTTGGGACGGGCAAAATTTTCGCGTTATTTTCTGACAACAGACTTGATAGCCCAGTGTGTCGTGGTATGCCTCAAGATCTCTTCTGAACAGCGCGACAAATCGCCTGTAAAACATTTAAACGCGTATCCTATACAAGGGCTTGCGACAAACGAACTCACAGACTGTGCCCAGGTATATGCAGAGCAGTGGAGTCTAGTCTGGCAACAAATAACGCGAATTTTACATGCTTTTGCATTACCAGAGCTTCGCACTTCATCAACGCTACCGTTTTCACTGATTGGACTGTAGTGAGTGAGAGATTTTGGTCAGAGCTTAACATCGAGGTCTTCAGCGCTGGTGAGGGATGACATGAGGTTAGTATGGAGCAGCGCCGGAATTAAGGGGCGGGGAAAACGGGAGATCCCCAAGAAAAGCCGCCGACCAACGGCATCGTCTGGCACGATCCCCACATGCGAAAATCCGGGGACCGACCCCACCGGGAATCGAACCCGGATCGCCTTTGTTGGGAGGCGAATGGTCTGACCCCTCGGCCACCGCGGCCCTTTGGACTGTATGTATGGTATACAAACCCACCGGGGAAAGCTTAGAGCCCCGGAACAATACGACGCTCTGGAAAAGTACATTTGCCTAATGGAATACCTTATAGACAGTTGCAGCTTTGTACTAGAGATGGTTAGGTCCGTACTCATGTCAAGAGACCTGCGTGTCACATGTTATTTTCTGATTGCAGACTAGACTGCAAGCCATTTGTTCGCTCCCTGGAGTGCTTCCATTACCACACAATGTCGTAGCTTGCAGTGGAGAATGCTTTTGGACAATAACTTATATATTCAAAGGTGATGCCACCCCCCCCCCTCCCCAAAAACAAATCGTCACCAATTTTTTTAAGCTTAAAGATTTAGTGGTGGACCTGGGGGGTGAGATGTGATGTAGCGAAGTACGGAAAGGATTTTTTCTCGTCTAACTATTCAATATTTTTCCAACGCGTTTATCTACGAAAATAAGACGCACTTTAAACTGTGCCCCTACGAATTTAAAAATGCCGCCCGCTAATTACAAATATGATTTCCAAGCTCCTCAAAAGTCCTAAAAATGAGTTCACGTTGCTGTGGCTGAGAAAATATCAACCGTAATCGTATAACAAAATCATAGAAACCTGTATTCGACTTTGCCACATAAATTCCACAAATAAAATAACTTGTTTATCTCTTGAAGTCCCATTGAAAATCTGTTTCTAGGAAAACACTGCGCGCTAGTTTGGTCCTTCGCGCCTGGAGTCTATGAGGTGTTGGACAAGCTTGTTGTGTTCGACTTGTCGCCTTCCCCGTTTACATACCTCAATCGTAAAAAAAAAAAAAAATAATAGCCGGCACTAACTCTTAAGAAATTATAAATGAGAAGTTCTCACTAAAGAAAAGAAGGAATTGGTTAACGCTCGCAAGTGATTAATTAATATTTCCAAAACGTACAGTGCTCTCTGGGTTCGAAACATAATTACGTTGAGTAGATAGGAAGATTAAGGGAAAAGTAAAACTGAATTATAATACACTTTTCTTTATACTTACTTATAGTCCATCAGTACATAAACAATTATGTCCTTTTAGATATCTTGTAGTAATACTAAATCTATGCAGTAAAGTCAGTGCATTATTGGTCAGCCATTTTTATCTTGTATATTCACTATTAGCAAGTAATTATAGTTAAAACAGTATTCCCACTTATCAGCATTGAAGAGATTCTTCTGTTTGTTCATTCAGTGCGTACTTACAAATCTCACCGAACAAAACTGAACTTTAAACGGTTAATAGGAAACAACTACCTCTTTAGCACGAAGCAAAGAACCAACTCTCAGAGTCTTAGAGGGCAAAAAATTATTACACTGCAGGCCAGGCTACTGTTTTTGATCCCGTACATACTCTAGTAGCCTATGTCACGTGTATACGGAAGTTCTCTTTTTTTTACTTTGTTATATGGTGTTTATGATGTCAATAATTCTGCAATGTTTTAGAGGTTATACCTAGAGACACTGGAAAATCGCGAAAATGTTTAAAATAGTCTCCAATAAACTGTATTATATTAACAGTGACACGTGTGAACAGTTTTGGGACAAATCACACACGCTGTGTGTCCAAGCTGTGCAGTTATAACTCGGCATGTTGTAGAGAGAGAAAATGCTACAAATAAACGATAGCCAATGTTGATACGAAACATTCAGTGTTATATACATCACGTTGGAGCCTAGCAAACAGTCAACTATTCCCGCGATTTTCCAGTATCTCTAGTTATACCGTACATAGGGAATGGAATGTTTCGCCTGTTCAACGACATGCATGTTAGAATTCATTGTCCTATTTAAACACAAGCTACAACCATCTGTCCATAACTTGCTATTCACTGGAACAACACACCATGAACGAATGGACGGGCTCGAATATACATAGGACAGTGGATTATAACACGTCGTAATTTGAACTCGTGAATTATTACTTTTCATGTACAATGATCATTAATCGTGGTAATAAAGCGAAGGTAGACAAAATTATTCTGGACTTCAACATTACGAAGAAAGATAACGTCAGCTTGAAAAGACTACAATCAAAGATTAACAAATTAGCTTAAGTAGAAACTTTCAGACGTTATTATCGACGGCATGAATAAACTGACTCGACTGAACCCAGTTTCCTTGCAGTGAGCAAAACTTTTCTCATAGAATATCCAGTATAAACTGAACACTGTTTACAATTTTCTGTGAGCAATCACGTCTCTAACTTTATTATTTTTAATAAGAAAACTTTCATGTAACTAAAAGCTAGTGTAAACATTTCATAACTCTCTAAACGTTACCACTGTAACCCCAGTAAATACGTTTGTTATTATTATTATTATTATTATTATTATAAGTGCTGGGAAGTGCTCATTTTAAGGGCGTTGCCTACCTCTGAGCCCTGGCGGAGAAAGAATAGGGTTTTACATGTTAAATTATTTGCAATGACACTCGGTCACTTTTTGAGATACTGCTTCCGGACAAAAACCATTTTCTGCGCCGAGAAAAGTAGAATATTGCTACGTAAATAAAATTGCAGAAAAGAAATTATGAATATCCATATCCGCGTGTTTTTTGTATGTAAAAATGCTTTTTTTGCCCACAATTTTCAGGGTATTGAAGAAAACTGCCTACGCGGTCCATAGCAATGTACGCGGCATCGAGACGAACAAAAAAGTCATTGGTAGCATATATGTGACTTGAACCGTTACTGATCCAGGTGGAAAATCATATAACATGTGAAACTCTATGCTTGCTCCCGCCGTGGCTTCAAGATAGACAGCGCCCTTAAGGGCGTTTGAGTGGAAAAAATTGGAATTTTTTTTGTATTAAATAGTGTTAGTTTTGTAAACGCTATTTGGGAATACGTTTCCCTCTTACAAAAAAAACTGTAGCTCATCCAGTTTTTCCCATAATGACACTTCGTAGTCAAAATTTGCATGTTTATAGTTCTTACAAGTCGCAACAGCCAATGAACACAATGAAATTAAAAAAAGCACACTGTAACTACATGTCATGGGCTACTGATAGACATGTTTCAAAATCCATTGCAAAATACATTTGCAGCATAAAAAAAATTCTGAGGTTTTGGATGTTTGCCTATTTTACGAATTTTTTTTAAATACAATAATATTTTGCAATATATTTTAAAACATGTCAAACCGTTGCCCGTGACATGCAATTTAAGTGTAATTTTTTAAAATGATTTATGTTCATTGGTTTTTGCGTCTTATAAGAACTAAAAACGTGCAAATTTTGAATTTGAAGTGCCATTCTGAAAAAACTGGTTGAACTATTTTTTTTGTTTTGTTTTTTAAGAGAAAACTATACTCCCAAGTATCGTCTACAGAATTAACACGATGCCATACAAATAAATATTACTATTTTGCCACACTAGGCCGCCCTTAAAGTGAACCGCCTATGTGTAGATATCATAGTATACTACAGTGGCTGAACGAGTTAACGGTGTAGGGGACAGAAGACTAGCTTATAAAACTTTTATTGCTAGCTCGCCTTGTTATCCCACGCAGTTTTAGCTGCAATATTTCACAAGTCGCCTCCTCTGGACGGCCCATGCCTTCATGATGAACGGCCACTACTCCAGGCAGGCAGCCAGAAAGGTAGCGTATAGATAAAGATGAACATTTTGTGGGTTCACTAACCTGTTTTCTCGCCTTCGTTGTCGTCCATAAGATCCAGCCGCTGCCTCAACTCTGCAGAGGAATCATTCAATACTTACTGATTGCTAGGGACATGAACTTTTCACGAATAGAGTTTTGCCCCGGTTTGTTTCAGCGCATAACATTCACATCAGTAGCTGTGCTTAATGGTTATTGGCAGCGCACCTCTGGGAAGTTACATCTCTTATTTGACTGAGCCAATCACAATATGGTAACTACAACACCACACATATGTTATTTGCGAGTAGAGCCTCAAGACACGTGAGTGAACATACAATCACTGACTATGAAGCACAACTGCAGATGTTCACGTATGACACTGAAACAAACTAGGGCGAAATTATTTTCGCGAAAGGTTTGTGGTCCTACTGATTACCAATAAACAGAGACAGGAAAAATGTGCGTGTTCAATGACCTGTAGACTTGCCTCCAAGAATATATGTGAAATCGCGCAGATAGCAGCTGCTTATTACTAGAGCAACGATTTTATGGTGAAAAGATTTGTGCAACATTTGGTTTCAATGCGTCATGTGTAGGGCCCGGTAGTTTTCGCGAAAAGAATTTTGCCCCACTTTGTTTCAGTGTCTTACGTGCACACCTGCAGTTCAACTTCAAGGTTATTGACAGAGTGTTTTTGTGCAGAGTCGTTATTCATTTGACTGTGCCAATAAGTAAACGGATAACTGCCACACATCAGGTCTGTGATTTGCGGGTTTAACCTCCACACGCCGGACGTTACGGCATACAATCACTGACCACAAAGCAGAGATGCAGGTGCGCACGTAAGGCACTGAAACAAAGTGCTGCAAAAATCTTTTCGCGAAAACTACCGGGCCCTAGTCATGTGCACTTCTGCTGCTCTACTAAATCGTCTGTGATTGGATGATTTTACTCTCACTGGCCTTGACAACGTACGGAGTCACAATAATCTTATTCTGATTGGTGGAGTCAAATGAGATACGTGTCTGAACAAAGATACGCTGCCATTAATCATGAAACAGAACTGCTGATGTGCACAGGAGGCACTGAAACAAAGTGGGGGAAAAATCTTTTCGCGACAAAATCGTGGCTCTACTTATCACTTACTCGCTGACAGTCAAATGGGCCAGTATTCAGTTACAGATTTATTATTGGCTTAGCTACTTCCAGGAAGTGTCGAGTAAGTCAACGGCCTATTGTGAACGTGATAAGACCTATAGTTGCTGGATCTCAAGCTTGAGCCTAAAATAACGCGAATTTCTCAGGTCTTTACCAATAAAGCAATTTGAACAAACGTAACCTTCCATAAGCTGATAATTAGCTAGAATGTAATAATTAATTTATGAAATGTCTTTACTGTAAACTAGAATCAGCGAATGTTCAATAATGATTAGAGGCCCGATAGTGTAACGGGTTCAACTTCCTGCAGTCCTATGTACAGTATGTCCGCGGATATAGGCTGTTCGGAATAAAGTGAGCACTCACGAAAGCCCTGCTAAATTTCTATTTGCAACCAATTCGTATCGTTCCGCGCGTAACGGTTAACGGCGGGAAATGTCTAACCTCTCTGGACATGTCACTTAATGTTTGCGCATGAAATATAAATTGTGCTGACGGTAGAAACTTATATAGTTTGATGAAAATAAGTTTATAAATGATATAAAATACATATATTTTGATTTTATTTGGTCTTTTTCATGTACTGTTATATTTAAACAGGAAAACGCACGGAACTACATTCAGCAAATCACTGCCAACCGTACAAGTTGTAAGGTAACTATTATTGATGTTGAATTATTTGTAGTAACTGCTGGTTAATTTTTTGAAAGGTTAAATCTTTAGTGCTCACTTTATTCCGAACGACCTATACTAGTATATTGGCTGTTCCTCCAGTGAGTGGACAGTTGTACATGTGGCAAGGTAGCGCTGGAGTCTGTGAGTGTTTTCATGCACGCCTGCTACTGGTTCACAGTTCTCAATGAAGAGTTTCATAGACGGTGTTCCAATTGCGAAAGTAACTAACATGTACCGGTGTTTGAAATCTCTCAAACGAATTCCTCGAAACTTGCAGGTCTCTACTGATGATCATATGTTTCTTTATTTGTTGATTTTTCTTATTTGTTGAAACTGGTGCAGCTAGAATAATTAAAAAAAAAAACTTCACTTTCCATGAAGCAGAGATACAGATGTGTACATAACGTATTGAAACAAGTATATGCATATGGTGAGTCATTTCCGTGAAAACCACTGGTCTCTGCTTTTATTTAGTGAGAACTCACTGATTTTGATTGATTAAGAGTGTAAGGTCAATTTATCAGAGATCGTATGAGTTACCATTTAACTGTCTGGTATCGTTTCTAGGTTTCTTTTTTCCTCTTCAGATTGTGTTAAATATCAGACTTTCATACCTCACCGAGTATAAATGGACATTGATTTTAATCAGTAGTGGTGACGGTAACGAAATCATACAGTTGTTCATATGCTACATTAACGACCATCACTGTGTTCAAATTTCTTGCCTTAGACTTTGCTTGTTCTGTGTGTCATTCATTCCCGTTTTTCTTAGTATTTTAACTAAGAAGCCTACCTGGTTAATAATTGTCATCATTTCAAGATGCTTCGTTCTTTCCAGTTCCTCGGAAAATAATATACCTTCGTTATACACACACACACCATATATGTATATATATTCATTTATTAATTTCTTTATAGCAAAGAAGACAGCAGTAGTCGGATATTTGCAACTAGAGTCGAAGTGGCGATACAAAAAAAAATAGAATTTCAGTGAAATAGCGTATTAAAACACCGTATGTTCATTATACATGTAAATGTACATATAACTAACCTAGTCGCGTCCTTTATGAATTCATTTCTGTATTAAAACCCTGTAGTAACTTATATTTTGTGAAAAAGAGGATGTCCTAGTGAGAAAAAATGTTCATTTTATGTTTGTATGAAATATTGTTAGTTTTGTAAAAGTTATTTGTGAGTATATTTTCCGTTCACAAAAAAAAATTAGCTTAGTCAGTTTTGCTATTATGGCATTTCAAGGTAAAAATTTGCATTCTTTTTGCTCTTAAAAGCAACAACACCAATGAACATTATGAAACGAAAAAAAATTCACACTGAAACTACACGTCGCATACTGCTGGACATGTTTTAATATTAAATATGAACAAAATGCTTTTATATTTAAAGCATAAAATTCAAATTTTCAATCGATTTTAAATGAACTTCAACAAATCGATATTTAACCAAAATCAAACTTTTTTCTTTGCTATAAAACAGTAAGCCTAAAGACAAAAAATGTTCAAAAAGAATTTGTGACTCCCTTAAGGCATTAAAAAAATAGTATTCGCAAAATCAGCATGACTAAGGAGACAGTGGACTATGAAAACATCGTTTTCGGGCTGCTCAAAATTGCCAAAATTGGCTTTTCCAGTCTGCCGTACCTGGGAAAACAACAACCGAATTCGAAAAACACAATTATAGAAACTAGTGTTTGGATTTTTACTATGCTGTCTTGGAATGTTTCATCCAATGGGACAGAATGACAAGCTGTTTTATTGTGGACATACGCCATTACTATATTATGTCGTCTGAGAAATGTAATATTTCTGGGACGACATAATATTGCAATGGCGTATGACCACATAATACAGTTTGTTGAACTATGCTGCTCACAAATAGAATAATTTGTTTACCGCTTTTTTTTTAAATAGAATAATAGTAAAGCACTGCACTCCAGCTGAGTGGCTTGCGCGGAGAGGCGATTACGTAACGTCGGTCAACGATACTCTTAAGGTCGCCACTAACCGACGTAATAATGTATTATCGCCTCTCCGCGCTGCCCCTCAGCACACGTGCAGTGATTTACTATTATCCTTTTCCTATGGGACTTTAGGCGGTGACCACATTATTTTATTTGTGGCCGAGTAGTTCAAAGTCTAACGCTTGTTTCTATAGTTGTGTTTCTTTTTTAATCCGGTAGTTATTTTTACAAATACAGCAGTCTAAATTACCCGTTTTTTTTGGCAATTTTGAGGGGCCCGATAATAATGTTTTAAATAATCGTACCGAATTCGTGAAACTATAGCGACATAATTTGAAGTGTGCGTTTTTTCGTAGATATACAAAATTAATGGGCGTTGAGTAGTTTCGTCAAGAAAGGAATAATCGCAACTCGCCGCAACGCATTTCACGCCCCTTCAGGGCGCCGCCTACATACATTTTCCACGTCATATTTTTATTTTTTTGTATTTGTACCAGTTATTATTTTTCTTATTTTAGTCATCAATTGAGACTAAATTTTGTTCGTACGAATTTTTTTAATCTCTTACAGTTTTTGCGTAAGGATTCGTAAACGTCAAAGTTTGCATTTTACGGTTTTCGCACGTTACTAAAGCCAACTGACGTACCAAATTGAAGAAATTTGCAGTGAATAACGATATTGTAGGCTATGTCTTCTATATAAAAACAAAATATGTTTTTTTCGTGTTTTTTTACTCTTGAATTTTTAAAATTTCATTTAAAATTTCAGAAATATTTTTCAGTACAAAAAAATTTAATTTTAATTTTTGTATAGAAGACGTTGTAGTTTACAACATCGTTATTCACTGTAACTTTTTTTTCAGATTGTCAGTTGGTTTTAGTAACGTGCAAAAAACCGTAAAATGCTAATTTTGACATTTACGAGTCATTATGCAAATACTGTGAGAGTTAAAATTCATCAGAGCAAAATTTAGTCTCAATTTGTGCCTAAAATAAGAAAAATAGTATCTGGTACAAATATAAAATGCGCCGCCTATGCTTCAAATGTGTTGATATTGTGGTAAGCTGATACTTGCAACGTCTGTACGAATTGTAAGGTTGCCTATTAGAAGTTATGTCACACTCGTGCCTCGCCGCTGCCGGTAAGCAACTTATGAATATGTACATACGTCGTAAAGTACAGCTTATCTTGCAAACATCCACGCCTCGTCACTGACGGTAGAGTGTTCGTAAACACGTTTTTTACGAAACATTTCCACATGTGTGCATTGTGCCAATGTACGAAGGGATAGCTCACTTTGGACAAGAACGGAATGCCGTTAAGATACCGTGCTAATTAAAAACGCTACTGTATTCCAAAATAAGCAGTTGTATTAAAACACAGATAGAAACGTACGCTGAACGTTGCTACATACTTTCCACCAGTAAAATTATATGGTCACCGCTTAGATTCCCATAGTTAAAGTGGAACGACGCGAATCCTGCACTTTAGTTCAGCGACTAGCTCTTTGTGGCGATGTGGCATTTAATGCGCTCTTAACAGGAGTCTTCGCCGGTGTCGAATCTCCACCTTTGACGCGTGGGAACAGCGTAGCAATAAGAGCCAGTGTCCCACGCTTGACGAGAAGCATATCGCCTCTATTCGCAGCGCCAAACTGGCGTGCAAGGTTTTCCTTGTAGTCTTTTTACTATGGGACATTAAGCGGTGACCAGAACATTTTGTAATAGTATGAAGTAAAGACCAACGCATGCCTCTCGCTTTGCCCTTTACAAATTCAGATAATATTTTCAGAGTTACAGCAGTAAAAAATAAATAAATTTTAGCCATTTTGAGAGGCCCGAAAATCGTGTTTCTAACAAGCGTGCTGAATTCTTGAAATCATAGAAGCAGTTTCAAGTGTGTGTTCTTTTCGTAGATAAGCGTTATATGAATAAGTTAAGCAGCTTCGCGTAAAAAAGAGTACATGTGACACGCTGCAATGCCGTCCATGCGCCAGTTGAGGACTCCTCTTAAAGGTCACCCTTATAGGTCTATCACTTCTGAGCTTCTAACGACGCAGGTAGGCGGCCTACTATCTACCTCGCACACATGACTATACAACGTGACAGATCATTGCCAGAGTACACGGGCATCTTTCTTGTTCACCTCGACTTGTAGCGAACTTGTATCGTGTGAACAGCCACCGAGCATACTAGTGACTAGCATACAACGACTTGTATAGTAGCTAGTGCGGGATAGGGACGGTACTATTTTTCATTATCTTTTTGTATTAGTCGAATATAAACAAACAATTTTTATGCACGCACAAATGTTTTTGAACAAAATAGCTTATAAATACGAAGCATTTTGAAATAAATAATGTCTTAGCTGAACAAAATATGCTATTAAAGGAATATTTTCTGATCGTACATCATGTCACTTTACATCTGGATATGGTCAACTAGAACAATAATTCCATTTTTACATTTTGAAGCTTATTTTTGGTGCAGGTACAATAAATATTGCACTTATTACCTCCGATACTCGAAATGAAGCAGCTTTAAAATCTACATTTCAAAATTTTAATGGTGTACAGCAGATTGTGCTAGAAAGTTGGCCGTGTGAACCAAACAATTAATTTGGTAGGTTACTAGCTAGAACACTAGCTAGTGTTCCCTATCTTGTACAAGTTTGATGCTAACTTTCATGTACAAGAAAATGCCCGTGTGTACTGGGCTTTACAGTTTACAGAATGTCAGAGGGCAGGTTTGCAGACGTGTACGCTCGGCCAAGGATATAAGGGAAGGTGGGGAAGAGGGGAGGGATATTAGTAAACGTCGTGTTATTGGTGAAAGGGGCAGGGGTCGCGGTCAGTGGTGGGCGTGGCCGGCGACAAGTGGTCACGTCATAAGTTTCTCTCGTAAGAACACCACGTGGGCCGACACCTTCTTGATCTGATCATCTCGTGACAGGCACTACACATATTGCTTGCCCCACGTCACTTTGCATGCATCACCCCTCTTCTTCAACATCCGCAGACTGTCAGTCTAATAGAACATGCCTCGTTATATTCGTACTTTAGATGAAGTATGCGAGCCAGTTAACGAAATTTCCTCATTTACATTTATATATACCGTACGACGGACCGAGACTTCTTGGGACGGTTTCCGCAGTGGCGGTGCATGATAAACTGAGTCATTTTAATTGACTTGCAGTACGTTTACACCGTCGCCTGAAAGTTTAGTACGGAAAATCAGTTGGGAAAACCACGGTCTGAGCAAAGTGTTTACGTACAATGCGAAACTGGAGTTCCGGCAACTTGTGATTCGTCAACTAGATATGGTGATAATATTCTGACTGTTCATGTCTAAAGAATCTCGTTCTATAATAATTTGATAACTGCTATACCCGCCACTCGTGAAACCACAGTTTCGCTGTTTAAACCGCACACTAAACCTAACTTTCGTCACGAAACTTGAATTACAAACTCAGGTTTTCTTCAACAACGACACATGACTTTCGTGCTGCATACTTATGTTTCTGAAGCTGCACTTTCGGGTGACATTAGGCCTATATACGTAGTATTAGATACAAAAAGTCCAAGATGCTACATTCGTGGTAACTGCTTTACACTGCAAGGGAATTGGATTCAGTGTTGTCAGTGATAGCCGCAAATGTGACGGAATGCGGTGGGTGAGTGAGATATTTTTGGTCAGTGCTTAACATCGATGACTTTAGCGCTGGTGAGGGGTGACATGAGACGAGTATGGAGCAGCGCCGGAATGAAACGTGAGATCCTCGAGGAAACCCGCCAACCAGCGGCATCGTCCGGCACGATTCCCACATGCGAAAATCCGGGGACCGACCCCGCCGGGGATCGAACCCGACTCGCCTTGGTGGGAGGCGAATGGTCTAACCACTGAGCCACCACAGCCCCTATGTGGCGGATTGGGACTGCGAGTGATGGTAAGATTCGTGAGGTGGTCTCTAAAACTCTGATGTGGATCCAAGGGGGTGAGATCACAGGGGTCCCACCTCGAACCAACCAATTGCTTTCTATTTATTATTTCTTTAAACCTTTAAGAAGGTTACGATTTTTGCTAGATAATTATTCGTTGTTCAGTTTTAAATCTATCTATATAGTAACATTTTGAACCTCAAAACCAATTTTTTTTTTCGGTCAGTGGCCCCGGATACACCGCTTCTAGCTTGGTATCAGCACAAAAGTATGGTATATGTGGAATGTGTATAAGATTCCCCCCCCCCACCACCGTGAACAAACAATGAACTTTAAGTATATATCCACTTCTGAGTGTACTGAATTTATTTTATGCCGCAGGTAATAATTACTTTGAGAGTTTCTACAAAGTGGCTTCGCAAATAATTTTTATACTATTTATTTCATACTGACGATAACTAGGGACAGGAAAATTTCGCGAATTCAATTACCTACAGGCTAGAATCCATTGTGGTATGCATACTCAAGCCTCGTCTATTCGTTCATTGTCTGTTGTTGCAGTTAGTAGCAGCTAATAGACAAGTGGCCGGAGCTTGAGAATGCATAGGACAGTGTAGTCTAGCCAGTAGGGCATTGAATTCGCGAAATTTTCCTGTCGCCAACGTTGACTTATGGTAATTTGTTTGGAAGATACTTGCGGTGTAGTGAATGGTTAACCAACCGACTTATTATGAACAAACGACTTTACCGCACCATGTCTTCTCAGAAAACCAACGGTGAGACAATGAATCATTCGAGAATAACGAGCCAATATTAAAGTTGTAGTAAAAAATACGAAATATTTAGTACATCCTACAAAGAAATATCCCGCAGGCTACTGGCAAAGAAATAAGTCTTTCAGATCAAGTAACTAGGTACCCAAATATGTCTGCATCAGCTTGTTTCAATGCCTTGTGTACACATTTGCAGCTCTGCTTGTAGCTTGTTGGTGAAAACTAAATGACCTAACGATGACTTGTGTTGTTTTGTGTATATACATCAGTTGTTATGTCTTCTAGTGTTGTCCTCAATGTTACCGTCTAGTTTCGTCGCCGTTTTTACACGCCTTGTTTCGTCTCTTTGCTGTGTTTTTTTATTCGATGTATGTTATTTAATTGCTTACAATAACTTATTACGTCTTTAATTTTTCTTTTACACTTATGTTTTCGTTCCAAGTCTTTCAATTCGGTATTTCTGCTACTCAGAATCATTCGATCGTATTGGTTTATAATAATAATTTAGACTTAGGCCTTAGAACACCCACAGCTCCTGTAAGTGCCTTGGTCGGGTGCGGTTAGACTTAACACGCTCTGAAATGTCTGTGATATAATAAAGGTTTTTAAATTGTTGTTACATAGCACAAAAACCAGTCTTCGTATTCGGGTATCGTCGTAAATAACGAGGGTTACCACGAACAGTGCTTGAACGCCACAAATGTTCCATTGTGTTTGAAGTAATCCAATGTATATCATATAAACATCAGGCTTGTCGTTCAAAAATACGGCATACACAGTTCAAACAAGACAAAAGTCCTCCCATGTGTACTACAAAAGAATTGTATATTTACCACACTGTTGTATAGGAGTGTTAAGAAAGCAGGTATGGCGAAATTGTTTCCCATTCATCACTGATAGTTAGAGATTATGGTTCATCGCGGGAAAACTTGACTGTTTGCTGGGTTTCAACACACGTTCAGTTTATAAAAAGATTACTGACTTTAGCTTGTTCGTAGAGCTGTTGTCCTATTTGACTGAGCCAATAAGAATCCCGATATTGTAATATTTTATACATGTTATTGGTCTGCAGACAGCTACGTTGTGACAGACGTATATATCATCCAATCATACATATCGCAATAAACTGCTATGTTTTAAGGGTATATCGGCGTAAACAATTTTCGCGATGTACCATCATCTCTGCTGACAGTTAGGGACATAAAAATTATCTTATTATTTTGGGCACAAGATATAATTCCAATAACTGTACGCTCGTGTCACTTTCACAATTGGTTCGTGACTTACCAATATAATCTAAATGCAAGCCCAATCATGCAGCTTCACTATGCCCGCGTGCAGCTAATGAGCAGCTGATGTATATTTGAGTACACAAATATTCTCCGAGGCTAGCTAAAATACGTCAGGTTCACATATTCATCTAGCAGCAGCTTAGATTTCCAGTCCTTGCTCGTCTAGCAACACTCGGTTGTTCACTGGTTGGCTTCAAATTGTTCAAGAAGGTAGCACGTGGTAGCCCTGCGAATTATTTTCTCATTTATAACAAGGGCTAGGAATATTTCGCAAGTTCAACGACCAACGTGGTAGAATCCATTATCCTGTGTATACCGAAGTCCTACAATTTGTCTACTAGCTGCTACTCATTCAGACAGCAGACAATGCACGAATAGACGGAGCTTGAGTATGTATAGGACATTGGATTCTAGCATGCAGGTAATTGAACTAGCGAATTTTCCTAGCCCTATTTATAGGGACAGGAAAATTTCACGAATTCGATGACCTACATGCTAAAATCAACTACCCTATGCATAGTTAAGCCCAGGCCATTTGTCCATTAACTGCTACTCAGTGGAACAACAGACATTAACAAATAGACGGTGCTTTAGTATGCATAGGACAACGAATTCTTGCACGCGGGTCATTGAATACGCAAAATTTTCCTGTCCCTACCCATTTATTACTGGCTTGCAGTAGTCAAATACGTGTCATGACAACCTCGGTTTATCATAGACGTGACAGCGACAGTGACAGTTCTTAGCATTCAACCCGATCTACATTATATCTGCAAAACTGACATACCTGTAATGATAGTCTTCGTATACATTTTTAGGGCAGTCAAATGTATACTGGCGTTACCAGTCTTGTATGCTAACAATGCTCAACATTTGCTTTCTATACAAGCTGAAGTGTGGA
The DNA here is from genome assembly GCA_003012365.1 of Medauroidea extradentata. NCBI lineage: Eukaryota > Metazoa > Arthropoda > Insecta > Phasmatodea > Phasmatidae > Medauroidea > Medauroidea extradentata. The sequence continues at coordinate 30,780 of PNEQ01077873.1, forward strand.
AGTGTCCCATACAAAAGTGTATGTATCAGAAACCCCCATTACTGCTAGGAAGTTTTTCCACAGTATGCGCCTGGAGACTTATTTAAAAGACGCCAAGAAGCGGGAGGTCAGGTAGTAAATCAATTATCTTACGACGTGGCGAGATATAACTATATATTTTTCAGAGATTCGCGCCGCCAATCTACGTCCTCCTTTCCCGTGAGCGTGCAGTCATGCCTTGCGATTCCGCGATGGTTCTAGGCTCTTCAAGTGTCATTTACCTATGGGTAGGGACGCCTGATTTTCGCGAGAAACCCAGCAACGGTATCACATTGGATTCGATTTCGGGGGGATGCGGGTCCGATTTTGGTTTTTCATGGAGTCCGCAAGTCGCTCCAAGCGAATTCTGGGATTGTTTCATAACAAAGTTCATGGCCTATTCCGTCCCCAAAACCTCCCAGTTTCAGTTCGGATGTCACCGATTTAATGACCTCGATGTTGACAAGTCGTAAAGTCCACTTATTTTACCTTTTCGTGAATAATTACTAGATTTGTTACATTTCAAAGTACTTAATCTTGTATCAGTGAGACCCGAACATTTCGTGCAGGTTCAATGACCAACCGGCTGGACTGCACAGTCCTGTGTTTACACTCTGTCCTCGGCTACCAGTTCTTTGTCTACTGCTCCAGTGAGTAGACAGTTGTATACGTGACAAGAAGTCAGTGATTGCTTTCATGAAGGTACGTTATAACTTATTGGTTCACAGCCATCAAGCAAGAGTTTCATTAACTGTATTCCAACCATGAACGTAATGAACGTGTTCAGGAGTTTTGAAATGTAACGTACTCTCTAATCAATTGGAAACATTTCCGGGTCGCTGCACACTGAATGTCTTACATAGGAATGAGCTAGATACGTTTTTTTAAGCGTCGCGAAGATATGACCGTGACTGGAAAAGGAATGGGGTCGACGAAACGAGTCCGTTATGAGATCCACGAGCTCGGTCGTGGATGACATAGTGGCGCGACACTTGGCTGTGAGCCAGCCATGTCCTACAACTAGCTGTGCCAGGCTCATACGTGCATCGAGCCGTTATACCCGGCAACTGTAGCGACGACATGACACTTGACCTGCTGTAGAGTCCCACATACGTGGGCCTGAAGGCGCGTGTGTATCTATATATGTATTTATACGCGCCCTGCTCGGATCAGACGCAAGCTCCAGTACCATAGCGGCCTCACTCTCAAGTTATGGCCAGGGCTGTGGAGTCGGTAACCAAAGTTATCGACTCCGACTCCAACTCCGACTCCACCCGTCCAAAACCAAGACTCTTTAACATTGTGACACAGCAGATTGTATAATGTGTATCATCAGAACACATTTCATTATCACGGAGTGAATAGAAACTTGTAAATTTGCATAATAACCGCTTTAATTGTTTACATGATAACTACCTTTCAGATTCTCAGAAATTAATACTTGAACAATGCTCTGATAATTACTGTTATTTCTCAAAAATTTTTATAGAGTTTTGACTGTAGTTAACTATTACCTAAGCTTTTGTTTAAATATGCGCTTCTTAAATTTGAGTACTAGGATTTAAACATAAAATGTAAAAATGAGAATGTAAGATTTGTTAGCCAAGTCAGATCTGGAGTCGGAGTTGATACACTTTCAGCGACTCCGACTCCACACAAAATTGCCAAATCTCCGACTCCAACTCCACAGCCCTGGTTATGGCAACCAATTAATTTTAGTGCTGCCCCTTCTCGCAGCACTAGATGATCCCCGACTGCCTGCTGGCTTGACAGGACCTCCTGATAATGGGGTGACCTATGGGAAGGAAGTCAGCACGTCCCAGTCATATTTGCTACACGCTTTTCGTTGTTGACGTGAATTCTGTGACCGCTACCCTCCAGTCATCTTCATGTGAGGATCCGTGGTCAGCGGAGCGTCTGTACGACGGGGTTCTATACCACAGACAAATTTACCTCGGCGGCCTTGTCGTTATTAGTAAGAGGTGAGAGTTTATCGCGGGAAAACTTGACTGTTTGCTGCGTTTCAACACACGTCCAGCTTATGAAACTCTTTGTGGTCAGTGATTGGATGCCGTAACACCCAGCACCTCGAGGTTTTAAACTCGCAAATCACAGACGTGATGTGTCGCAGTTATCCGTGTACTGATTGACACAGTCAAATTAATAACGACTCTGTGCAAAAACACTCTGTCTATAGCCATGAAGTTGAACTGCAGGTGTGCACGTAAGGCACTGAAACAAAGTGGGGTAAAAATATTTTCGCGAAAACTACCGCGCTCTATCAATATCCTGTAATATGGACATACAAAGATAAGAAGGCTCAGAGTTAATAACGTCACTGAGTTTGTTGGGGTTAGTATAGGCCAGTTAATTATAGCCTGTCGCCTAATCATGCGAAATTCGCCCGTCTCTGACGATACACAGGGACCCTGGATTTTGGTAAAAAGATTTCCGCGGGTTCACTGACCTGTAGGCTAGCCTGCAAGAATATTTGTGAAGCGAAGCAGACTGCAGATGCTTATTAGCTGCTAGCTGTTAAAGTGATTAAGGTGTGCACTGGTTACATTTCAATTATTTGGCTCGGAGACTTCCAGGAGGTATCAAAATAGGTCAGAGGCAAATTGTGAATGTGATACAAACATACAGTTGCTGGAATTCTAGCTTGTGCCAAAGTGAAAACGCGAATTTTCTGGTCTCTATTCATTGTCTTACGTGCATATCGACATCTCTGCAGCGTGTGATTGTGTAGAGGCGTCACTTGTTGGACTGTATCGATCATAATGAGCTAGTTGTGACAACACACGTCTGTGATTAGAGGGGAGATCCCAAAAAAGTTGAGAGTTAAAAACATTCAATCATTGGCAACCTACCAGAACTGCAGGTGTGCACGTAAAGCACTGGAACATATTGACGTAGAAATATTTCCGCGAAAATTCGGTGTCCCTACCGATATATCCAAGGTACTCACTTTGACTCGCAGTGTTAGACTCTTTGTTCTGGCACAATTATCGGTTGTTTTTGGTATTGTTAACGGTTCGTGTGCGAGGCGTGGGTTGCCATAATGTACGGTTGTATATCACATAGTTATAGGTTTTAGGTGGTTGAACTAATTTGAGCTGATAATATTTGTCGGACCTGATTATCAATGTTACACTTTGTTTTTGAGAAAATTATAAATTAAGCGAGGCTGGGCCCTTTAAGATATTTGCCCGAGATAACTCGGGCTGTAATTCAGCAAATAATAATAATATTTTAAAAATTAGATAAAAATATTTTTTTAATTTTTTGAGATGAATGTGTTTGAGAACCTTGAATATTTTTTGTAAACACTGTAAAATAAGCCTGACACTGAAGCGGGTAATAAAGTTTTTATGTTAGCATGAAACATACCTTACCCACATACTGCAATTTGATTGCTCGATTGTATTTATAAGTTCAATATTTAGAACTTAACTACAATACCAACAACAACCACCGGAAGTGCCAGATGAACTGCTTTCGTGGCTAACACCAACCACTTGACCACCAACTACGACCACCAACAGACAGTTCTTCCACCAACAACAGGAAGAACAACCCTAGACTGTACCAGACTAGTACACCTGTCGCTGGTAAAGAGCCAGTACGGGTCCAGGGGGAGGTGGGGATGTTTGTCACGGTAGCTCGGCCACGCTACTTACACCACGCGGCTGTGCTGCGACGTCTCAGGCTCACAATGGCTTGTAAACGGCGGAGGATTGATCGCCCTCGGCGGCGAACAACAGCCGTGCTAGGATACACCTGATGACCGTGGCGATGTAATGAGACAGCTACCTGCGCCGTCCATTGTTCGTCGAGGCCGCCTGCGAGATACGCACCTCCTACTTGTGTGTGCGTCCACCAACTAGCCTTTTATAGTATGCGAGTGCGTGACTGTGCCTGTAGAGGGTGACAAAACACTGAAGAACTCAGTCAGGCAGGTCGTATCTACACTGCTGCACTGTTACTAAATATTTGTTCGCAAACTAGTTGTCATGGAAAGAAGTCAACATCGTTTAAGGAAGGTACTTCACGACCAGGGTACCACACCCCGGATGAAGACTTACTATCGTAAAACGGGGTGAATAGAAACACAATTTTAGAGCAAAATTTTCAGTATAAATTCTGTTTCAAAAAATCTGTTTTTAGATAGGCAAGTTAAAACAGCTTGTAAACGGAAGTTTTGTTGTAATATAATTGTATTCAAAGAAAAGATGCAAGCTAGTTATTTGTTTCAAATTTTGTTTCTGTTCACCTCATTTCACGGTACTGGGCGCCCGTATGTATCCGCTTGTCCTGAAGGATGGTATGAGTTGAGGAGCCTCTATGGTAAGATGCTGGAATTGAGTGGGAGAGGGGGACGGGAAATTCCCGAGAAAACCCACTGACCAGCGGCATCGCCCGCCACAATCCCCTCGTGTGAAAATCTGGCCCCGCCGGTAATTGAGCCCGTATTATCTTGAAGAGAGGCGAGAGGTTTGGCAACTGCAATAACCACGGCCCTCCCAGTTGTCAAGATTATATTTATGCCGGTACAAATAAACGAAACGAGTTTGTTCAACGTGTTTCACGGCATGCGTAAAGTTGAAGGTTTTATTTAAACTAATAAGTGCAATACAACATTTAATATTTGATTCAAACTAAATAAGATTTTTGGACATACATCATTACAGCAAACGTTTATATATTTGATATTTGTTGAGTACACTATGCACTCACCTGTATGTATGTGTGTGCGACACACACAGAGGATGTCCAGAAACAAACGGATAATGGGTACAGCCGCGAATCCTCGACTAAATT
>PNEQ01077873.1:35718-88899 GCA_003012365.1 Medauroidea extradentata
TTTGATGGATTTCAATACACGTCCAGCTTACCAGAAGATTACTGGCTTTAGCTTGTACGTGGAGCTGTTGCCCTATTTGACTGAGCCAATAAGAATCCCGATATTGTAATATTTGATGTCTGCAGACAGCTACGTTGTGTCAGTGTTTTCAAGGCTATCTTGGCACAAAACATTTTCGCGATATACCATCATCTCTAACAATGTGGCAACGTAGTACCGTAGTTACTCCCCTCTTGCGCATCACAGATATCTTATCTCCCTACTTCTATTCTGATTTGTAATCAAATTATGATTTTCTTAAAATCACTTTCCCCACTTCGGCTCTCCGCGTCAGTCAGCCTGGTGGTGATTTCGGAGAGGCCATTCACGTTGCCAGACTAACATACCAACTATTATATTTGCATCTCCAGCAGTCGTCTGTGTGACGTGGTACACTGTAATAAATTACTTAACGTCTTATCTGATCGACGTATACATACATGAGCTAATTCTAAAACCTTTGTTATTAAAATTTGCAGTATACTGAAAGTCAGTACAGAAAAACTAGAAAAAATCATAGAAATTATTTTTGCCAACTATATGTGCACACGTGTTGGTACTCTGATTAGATTCTGTTGAAATAATAGTGACACAGAGATTCTGTAACGTCAGTTCCGTTTCTACGGTGTAACGGCAAAGGAATGCATAAAACTGGCAAAAAGTACGTTCAAGAAGATGAGAAAATGTTTCATAGGGTTTTTTATGCTTAAAAGTCCCAGTAAATTTCAGAAATACTGTCAGTGTCAATTATGTGCCATGCCCTCTTAGTAATTTCAGTTTATTAAAACTACTGATCGTGCATGTGTTCCTTTACTTTCTTATAAAACATTGTTAACATACGTATATTGTACACGGAAAAATATTTTGTGGCAGCTACAAAATATTCTGTTAGTAGTAAGAATGAAATTTTTTTTGTGCTCGCCACAAAAACATTTAGTTGTCACCACTAAAATGTTTTGGGCACAAAAAATATATTTCATATTTACTAGAAGATGATTTTACTGTCTCAATGCTAGCACAATTTTTCTTTTAGTGTAACCACGCCGCACGTCTGTATGTTTACAGGCTGAATTATGGTGTACTTTCGATGCTGTGTACTGATGAACTTCGTTCACAATTTAGAAAGGATTTTTTTACAGTGTACGTACAACAGCCACGAGCATGGAGAAAGGACTTTCTTAAAAGACAGGTGCAAGATTTGTTCTGTTCTTCCTTCGCTTTCACGATCTCCTTTGTAGCGTTCTCTTAGAATTTCATCTTTTAATCATTTTTCCTCTAGTATTATGTCGAGGAGTTTCATTACACTGCTTTTAATACGGAAATCCTCGCCCTGGGCGGTGCCTCACGTTCAGAATATCCCGGAATTGTTTCTGACATATTTGCCTAAAGTATTTGTCTCATATCTTCATGCGTATATATAATGGGTTTTTATCACTCGGCAATTTTAAGCACATCATTTCAGAGTAAAAATTTTACTGATTTCTGTACATTTCAATAGTAAAAACTAAGTCACCTTCACGTAACTGTCGGTGAATAAAGACATCGTAAGGCACTTACATATTCGTAGGCATAATACTGCATTTTAAAAATATTTTTAAAAAATTCCATAATTCATCTCATGTCCACAATTTGTGATCATAGGAACCTCAGAAACCTACATTAGCTGTATCTTATTTTATACGTGAGTTAATTTTACCGAAAACCATAATTTTTACTTCGACGAACCATTATTCAAAAGCTTAGAACTGGCAAGATGTCTGCAGGTTTTTTGTGGAAAACTGGAAGTTACAAATTGTTATCTTGGTCACAAGATGGCACTCAAAGACAATATATTAAACCAATAGCGAAACTGAGCGAGGTGGTGCAGCGGTAATACGTTGGACTTGTATTCGGGAGGACTCGGTTTCCATCCCCGGCTTTGGCCATGGCCGATTCCTTTCCTTGTCCATGTCCTCGTGTTAAGTTGTGTCTGCCTCTGATCACTTCGCTGTCGGCGAGACGTTACGCACAATAATACAAACTTTAGAGAAAATGTAAGCGTACTCAAGAAAAAAAAATTGTATCTTGCTCGTGTTATTTCTGTTGTGGAAAGTTTACCTTGAACGGCCTGTACACATTGTGTCAGGGTATATGTTTGCAGGGCGGATAGTAGTTGTGGACGGTTACCTGATGCCGGTGAGGGTTGGTAGAAGGTATAATGAAGGGAAGAGCCTTCAGGGCAGACAGCAGAATAGAAAGAAGTTGCGTGTAGACAAGGTCGACCCTTAGCAGGCCATTCTAGTTGCCTGGCACATTCCTCCACACTGTCCTTTCTTCACAAAGAAATAAAGCTGGGTTTATGATTGACTTAAAGGACGTAGGATACCTTCCTGCTTATTCTTTTTAAATTATGTTGAACTCTTGTCATTCAATAAACACGGAAAGCAGTATGATTTTACTTTTTTTGTTTTATATTGTTTTGTGTAATTAGCTGTCAAAGTTAAAATGTTAACGTTTTTGTGCGGTAATTTTAAGAGAAACTGAAAAATGTACGTTATTGAAAACTTGTATGTTAAATTTCTCCTTCATTGGCTAGTATTCGAAGGTATGTCTGTGATTTATTAACGGAAAGTCCTTTTGCATTTTAATAAGAGTTAATTCCATTTTAAATTTAGCAAAATATTAGTGTGAAATTTTAGATAAGTGAATTTACCAATTATGTCTTTGAACTTTGGAGAGTAATATGTTGTTACTACCAAAGTTTTAGTTCGGTAAGTTGTTTAGATTTTTTGATAAAGACTACACAAAAACCTCACATCGTGACTTTAACAGCTTATTGTAAAATTGTAACAAAAAAAAGTTTTACTTTGTGAAAATTACACCCCTTCTGGTATTTACTCAATGACCCGAATTCCACAAGCATTCAAAGTAATGAGCTGAAAGGTATTCAATGTCATTTAGAGATGATTATATGTTTTTACATCTTATGTACAAGTAAAACCAAAATGGCTGGAAAGAAACAGCTGCTGAAATTGGATTTGGTCGGTTACAAAAATTTTCATTTTCGTATTTAGAAAGGTTACATCATGTCCACTGAACGAGCCTACATTCATTTTGTGCACATCAAAAACAGTAATAATTAATTTTGAGTTCTTGAAAGTGTAGCGGAAATCGCCAGTGGTTTCACTTGTTCGCCTTCCACAATTCTAAAAGGTTACGGAAAGTCACGAGCTTAGCCCGGGTATATTACAATATTTTAAGCCCTGTTGTATAAAATATAATCAAATTGAACGTTTCTTTATTTTCGTTAAACAAATGGATTTAACTGTAATTACCAGTCATAAACTTCTTCATTAGTTGACTATGTGCTTCATAAGTACAAGTCTTAAGTTTTAAGTATTTGGATCGTAAACTAGAATTACTCTAGGACTCTTGCTTACAATAGAAACCCTAAAAGATGGTTTGTTATCGGCGCACTCCCACGTCCCCACACTTTCATTCCATCGCTGTTTTTCTAAATTCATAAAACCCTTGCAAACTCTCAACAACTCACTGTTTAGCTGTGGTCGAAGTCTCTTCCCTACAGTTTGCGTTTCCCTTTCTAGCGATATGTTAGGAATGAGAAAATGGTTAAAATCGCCGTTTTTAGACCCAATATTGTCTACTACAATTTTTGTATGCATTAGCTGTAGAGCTATCTATAGGAACGGCTCGTGATTTTGTATTTATCATGCGGCTGTATAAATACAGAGCGTAAATTAAATTATGCTACAAACTATGAATCCTTGCGAAATGGTGGTAACTACGGCTACATAATGAAAGTATTTTTTCCTGTGCTTCGTGTGTTGCCTGTCTGTACATCTCCACTTTTTTTTTGCGAATTTTTCTTTTTTTCGAAGATGATTCACTTGAGGTTGTTGCGACTATGCGACATTTTTTGTTAATTGGAGTCATTTAATAGCCAAACAATGCATTGACAAAAATTCTAGCAAATAAGTAGGCTAATGCCTAATCAACCCAATTATGTAATGAAGGTTAAAAGTATTCTAAACAAATTTTTCTTTTTCACAAATTTCATATATTGTTATTACTAAACCACACCGGAAAATTCGTTATTTCGCTGTTTGTATACCTACGTGTGGTTATATTGACAAATATTGGTTTTCAATTTCAGTTTTCACTCGTGAATTTTTTCCTTGAGATAAACTCCAACCGAAACATTAGCCTACACTGACAGAAACATTTTGTAGGAAGTCTTCCCTGCCAAATTATTTCGTAATTACCACAACATAATTTCGTAGGGGCAACAATATTTTAGTGGGGTCAACAAATTATTTTTTTTTGAGAACACTAAATAAATGTTGCAGGGTAAATACTGACAAAAATATTTTGTGCCCGCAACAACACTTTTTTTTCGTGTACCTCATTTTTATCAAGGAATGATCACGGAAAGTTTCTAACATACTTTTATTGACATCCTGAGTAGGAATAACATACATAGAGACGATGAGACGAGTGGTGAGTGATTTACAGTAGACCTAACTGCCCATGTTTTCCAAGGCACCAATCACACTAATTAGCCACGAGCAGGAGCGTATGTGGGTGGCACGGGACTCGAACCCTCGCACCATTTACCAGTACTCTTGCTTGTCGGGACAAGAATACAGCGCTAAATGCCTTATATTCCAATACTGGACACTGTATCTGATTATTCGAAACATTTGTCGCTAGCGATCCTTGTAAATAGTGTTTGTGATTTTTTTTAACCACTTTGTTTCACATATCTTTGGGTCTAGGTGTCAGACCTCTCGCCTCCCACCAAGGCGATCCTGGCGGGGTGGGTCCCCGGATTTTCGCACGTGGGAATCGTGCCGGACGATGCCATTGGTCGGCAGGTTTTCTCGGGGATCTTCCGTTTCCCTCGCCCGTCATTCCGGCGCTGCTCCATACTCACCTCATGTCACCCTTCGCCAGCGCTGAAGACCTCGATGTTAAGTGCTGACCAAAATCTCTCTCTCTCTCTTTCTCTCTCTCTCTCACACACATATCTTTGCAGACTACGTATATTTGATACTCATTCACACACAATGTTACAGAGAGAACAGTACAACCATGGAGGTAGGAGTATACAGGAGATGGCATGTTGGGACTTCCTTGAAGTCGACGTATATATGCCAGTTTTGCGCGAACAATGCGTTATTGTAGCCCAATACAAACAACTCTGAGAAGGCGTTAACGAAAACGTAGCAAATATAGTCTACTAGTCTACGAGTTGATCACGTAATGTTTTTTGTAAGCTCCTTTTATGATATGTTGAACAGTTTGAATGGCTTGAATAAAAACGGTTACGTGCGTTGCATTCGGGTGTGTAGATAAAGGATGTGTGGGAAAGAATCCTGCTGCTGTTACATTTCACGAGTAAAAAGGCCATGTCTCATACTTGCATAGTGTAAATTATGTGATTAAACAATTATTTATGTAGATAAACCTAGCGAACTAACTTGAAAATATGGCCACATATATTGTTTATTTATGCAAATGTACGTCACTGACGATACGCAGCTGCTTGCTAATAGCGATTTTTATAACTAACACATTTGCACATAAAATGTTAAATAAGTGGCAGAAACGAGCATAAATGTATTAAACACTGTCAGCTCATGTACAAACATAGGCGATGATGGTATTCACATAAATGTGTTTCAAAACGCAGTCATGTTGATAACTTCACATTTTATTGCAACAATTTGCTCTCCAAGCAATGTAGACTAAGCTAAACACGGTGGATTTGTCATTCGATAAATAATTTAAATTCGTGTAAAATACATTGGCTCTTATGGCGGAAACACTGTTTATGAGCCTCAGAGACCACGTATATAATCGTTCGTGCAACAAGGGCACAAATAAACTGACTTCAAGTGTTTGCCTGTGCAGTATACGACATGGCCACTCCTTGAGTACAACATTTTGTTCTATGCCCTTGGTTTATAATAATTTCTCACTGGATGGATGAATTCCGTTCTTCGCCATGCTAAAATATAGATGTGTCCGGTATTGTAATATAAATAAGGTATTTGACGACGCACATTGGTACAGTAAGACTAGATAGTGGTAGAGGGAAAGGAAGGCGGAGGTGGTCCAGACGAGATGTCGCTGGCCTGCAGCGGGACGACTAGGCCAGACCAGACCACCAATCAACGGCCGACGTGCTGGGAATACCTCCCGCCGAAGTTACGCCCCATGAGATTTACATGACTGCCACCGGCAGGTTTATTGTCTCCCTCTGATAGCTCAGCACCGCCCAAGGTCACCAGACAAGACAGCACCTCTTGTCTCTGACACTCGCCAACCTTCTCTGACGTCGTTGTTGAAAGTGCACGTATTCCTCTAGGTTCAATGTCAAAGAATGTATGCTGCAGTGGCGGTTACAAGGGGGGGAGGGAATTGGTGGAACCCCCCCCCCCCTTCCAAGAGTCCAACCTTGTTTTAGAAATGTTACACTTTTTATTCAAACTATTGAAAATGCAGTAGGTGTTATGAACTTTGCAATGTAGTCTAAGAAACTGTCCATAAACTCTTTGAAAATGTTGCAATTTGTGTCTGTTTTGTGTTAAACAATAACGTTCAAAGTCTTCTCAAAGTGCACCATTTTGCATCTTAAAATCAAAAATTTCTGGGGGAGGACCTCCCGCTTTAAATCGGCCAACTGGTGCTAGCAAAAATATATACCCCTTCCCCCCCCCCACACACAATTCCATTCTGGATCCGCCCCTGGTGTGCTGTGCTATCACTTCTCTGATTGGACGACATATATATATATATATATATATATATATATATATATATATATATATATATATATATATTCACACATCTTTTAAGTCTGCAAGCCAGCAATAAAGAAGCAAATATTTCGTTGAGCTATCACGTGCTACGCGCTTGTCCTTGCCTGGAGAATGGACGATGTTGCAGTGTGTCACGCGTATTATTTTATACGCCAAACGGCTTAACTTAGTCCTGTTAACGTACATCTACGAAAACAACACACATTTAAAACTACGCTTCTTTGTTTTTGTTTTTTTTAACTCAGCTTACGTGTTTATTTATTTATTTTATTTTTTTAAAGAAAATACCTTTATATAGTGTAAGACGAGATGTATGATTTACCATTTACTTCATACAGCCCTAAAATAAAATTTTAGTGAAAAACTAGAAGGAAAACCTTGCACGTCAGTTTTGCGCGCTGTGAATAGAGGCGATTTTCTTCTCGTCGAACATAATACTCTTGGCCCTTATTTCTCTGCTGTTTCCTCGCATTAAACGCGAAAGTTTGAAACCGAGAGACACTCCTCTTAAAAGCCACTGGGTAGTCGAATGTCGCCAGCGATTGTACAGGACTGAGAATTCTAGGCTGCTGCCGAACACTCATGCCTCTAGTCGTCGTCCCTGCAAGCATAAAGTGGTTAGGTCACTCGCCTCCTGCCATGTCGAACTGCGTACTAGTAGCCCCTGTTGCGTTCGATACCAATTTACGCATTTGGGAAACGTGGCGGACGTTGTCATTAGCCGGCCCGCTTTGCCCATCCTTACATACCGTGAACTGGGGCAACATTGCACCCCCTCCCCCCTGGTCAACTTTGATCCAACTCATTAATTTTTGCTTAATATATACATTCTCAAATACCATTCACTGTAAAATGTGAGAGTGTTTTACGGCCCTTTAACAACGACGTCTTCAGAGCCGGTATGGTGAAGTGAGGTGAAGGGTCAACATAGCAGCCATGTCCGAGCCAGGATTCGCACCCAGGACCTCTCTCAGAGTGTACCGGTGCCTAACCTATTATGCTACGGAGACCAGCTATTCACTTTAAAGTAGTGCTTGGTATAAGAGTGGTGAGTGATAAAGACTTCCTCGATTTAACTAAAAAAAAATTCACAGCGCATAACAAAGTTTTAGGCTATAGCTTGACATATATAAATAAAAAAAAATTAAATATTTTTGTATTTAACTATAAATGCTAAATTTTGAAATGAAAATGTAAAATTTCAAGAATTTTTAAAAAATCCAAAAATTTATATATATATATATATATATATATATATATATATATATATATATATATATATATATATATATATATACATTTAATTTTTTTTTTATGAGTGACAAGTTATAGCCTACAACATTGTTATACACTATGAGTTTAGTGGCGTAAATAAAACCGTAAAATGCAAAATTTAAAGTTTACGAGTCATTACGCGAAAACTATGAAAGATACAAAACTTTCCTAAGAGGAAGATTTAGTCACAATTTAGGTCCAAAATAAGAAAAAAAACTCATACAAATATAAAAATAAATATTTACGCTGTAGAAAGTTCAGTTCATGATTCTATCTCAGTTTCGCTTACATTCAGTTAGTAGCTACATTTTGAAGAAGGGAAGTCTGAAAAGGCTGTTTTAGCTATGTTTGGAGGGCTTAGAAAGAGTTTTTTTATGAGTGTGGTATCTCAGCAACGACATTCCGTATTTAACTGAAGTGTGTTTTCTTTTCGTACATGTGTACAATGGGCACATGTGGAGTAGTTCAGTAAAAACATATTGAAGTGCGTGATAGGTGGCACTCTTGAGAGAGGTGTTTTTATGAACGGAAGATAAACTCTAACTACTAGTGCGTCGGTTTCAGTTTCATTGTTTCCCTGTGTAGTTAAAGTTACTGTGAAATTGTGAAAGGAATGTGTAAAGTTCTTTAAGGCCTTTCTGGAAACAGAATGAAAGTTTGAGTAGATGTGCTGGAGCGATCCTGGTGGTCCGAGCACAGAGGAGTTGTAACTAAGCTATTTTCCCGGCCACAGAACGATCTTCGGTTTCCCTCTACTAATTGGGATGTAAACAACACCAGGTTTTGGCAACGCGGTCTCGTATTGCTTGGATCCCGTGCGCTGATGGTCGCCGCCCCTCCAGGCGGATATTAGATACTATTGGCACATAAAAAATATCTGACGTCGAGCATGAGTTGTCAGGGTTTTGTTGTTTCTTATGTTACCTCGCTATGAAACTCAGCTACACTGTCAAAGCTCGCTAGCCACATGCTCAGTTGGTCTACTTTGTATTTGCGTCCGAACTATCCATCTTGCACTCATTACTTGTAATAACTACGGATAGGAAAATTTCGCGAATTCAATTGACCGCATGCTAGAATCCGTTGCCCTCTACGTACACAAACCCCGTCTATTCGTTCATTGTCTGTTGTTATACTGAGTAGCAGCTGGTATACAAATCGTGGGGGCTTCAGTATGCATAGGATAGTTGATTCTACATGTAGGTCGTTGAATTCGCAACATTTTCCTGTCACTAGTAATGATGTACATGGTCGTTAATTATACTTATTAATGTGCTGTAGTTTTGCATAACTACACGTCAAAGTCAAAATGTTTTTCTTTATAAAATCTTAACCCATATAGCAAACGCCAACACATGAGATCATTCACAGTAAAAACGTGTGAAACGTAAAAATTTTTTGCTTGTTAATTTTATTTCTTAATTGCTGGTTTCCCACAATTTCGACCAATTGAAAACCTCAAAAACATTTTACACTTTTTTTTTGTGTCTAGGGCCGATGATTGAGGATGAGGGTTGTTATGTCAGTCAGGTTTTATTATCTAGATGTTTTCAATTCGACTGAATCAAGTTGTCGTTTGTTTATGGCCAGCCATAATGGAGATTTGCTTGAAGCAAGAAATATGCTCTATTCTGTGGTTCAGTAAAATATTTTGTTACATTATTGAGTTTATTTTACCATGTCAAAGATAATATTTGCATTTCTTAAACATGTGTTGACAGTTAATATCTTTAGAATAGAGTAAACCGAGCATATATCGTGATATACCTTAATACCGTGACAAACCACGTTGAGGCTTCACATATTTCTAAGAATCAGTACACTGAGTTCACTGAGCTACCATCAGAGAGCAGGCAATAAGTGATGAGTATCACATGTAGGATCACAATTAATAGGTTTAACATATGTTTGTTACTGAAGTTAGAAGTCTTAGCATAGGTCATTCGGGATAAAGTGAGCACCAAAATATTTGAAAATTATCACTAGCCGTTAGTGCACACAATTCAACATTAACTCTAGTTGCCTTACTGCTAGTATGGTTGGCAGTGAAATTACGCAGTATAGTTCCCTGTATTTTATTATTTAAATACAACAATATTGAAATAAAAGAAACTGAAATCGACATTATTGTATTTTATATAATTAATAAAATTATTTTAACAAACTGTATGGATTTATACTGATCGTACAGTTTACCTTACACGCAAAACCATCAAATGACGTGTCCAGAGTTTAGACGTTACGCGCGGAAAGATACGAATTGGCTGAAAATAGAACTTTAGCAGGGCTTTTTTTAGTGCTCACTTTATCCCGAACCGCCTATATCACGAATTAATGTAGATCTACCCTTTGAGCATATTTGCCCTTTTTGGGCATCAAAGTATATTATATTGTACTATAAATGAAAATTGTTTTCCTGTTCGTAATATTTATTTAACGCGCTACTCAAGTCTCTCATTACTTTACTACAAGGGCATGTGAGAGGACGCATGTTTTATTCCGCTCCAATTATACGGCAAGGTATAGGCGATAATGGAAACACGTGGTCAGCCGCAGATGTATGACTTATCCTATAAATATGTCACCCGGTCTGGAACTTTTAACCGACACTTGTTTTCTTTCTTTTTCCAGGTAAGACACGGTGCTCCTAGCTGAGATGCGCTGGTTCTGCTCTGCTCCGGATGATTAAACAGGTTTTTGGACGACTTTTTTCTTTCTGGACGTGTTCTCGTTATAAGAAGCTAGATATACATATACTCGTAGTACTAGCGTACACTGTCAAGTAAAAATCTGTGTACTAGGAATACGACCAAGTATAACATATCTGGCTGAGGTCTTCATTCCTCTGTCTGTAATTGTTCATGGCAGTTAGCGATTGAATAGACGAGTCATTCTTAGTAAGTACAAACAAGCAGGTTATCCTACTGAATTTATTTTTCATGTTTTGATAGTTATGTTCGCTTAAATATATTTGATTTAGAAATACGTTCGAATAAGTAGATTTTTGTAGGCCTATAATTTGAATTGCATTTGTAAGATAAGAAATATTTTATGCGCCCTATTTCGCTAACACTAAACGTACTAAATTTTCAAAGAAAGCTTATTTGGAACGAATGAAACA
Organism: Medauroidea extradentata; assembly: GCA_003012365.1. NCBI lineage: Eukaryota > Metazoa > Arthropoda > Insecta > Phasmatodea > Phasmatidae > Medauroidea > Medauroidea extradentata. The sequence continues at coordinate 46,978 of PNEQ01077873.1, forward strand.
CTTATCACTCATTCAAGAGACAAAGTAACAAATAGTCCTACGACATGATGTCGTATAAAACTAGTACAGCTAGTTGAAGACAAAGGCAACTTTCATGTGAGGGGCCACGTGTTGGGTTTTACAGTTCGTTAGCGTCGGGGAATCGGCTAGAACTTTAGACGGCTGTTTGTACAATAAATAAAGTAGTATTTTGACAATGTATTTGGTTTCCATTCGTACGGTTCACTGACGACCAATATCATTTTGTGCTTTTGCATTGTAATTTCCATTATTATTAAAATTATCTGCGGTTTCTTTTGGAAAATTTGCCAATCAAATTGCCAGATTTTCTCATTGTGTTAAATTAAATCACACTTAAAGTGTTTGTTTTAGAGGATTATTAATTAATTAAGTAAAGTTTATTTGTATACAGACCAAAATCATGTAGGTTATCGTTTGTGATTAGGACGGAGTAACATTATTTACTTTTTATGCACTTTTTTAATAAAATAAATGCTAGGTTAATGACTTTAACCACAAAAATGCATGACTGACACTTTTAAGGAGATCGGTGCAAGGGAAACATGAATCTGTTAAGACCATGATCTTTCATTTATTTCAAACTGCTTTGAAAAAATTTGGAGCTGTGTACAGTTATACGATACACAATTTTGCCGGGGTATTTTTTTTAAATAATGTACCGTTTTGGCTTATTTTGACAACAAAATATGTGACATTTCAGGGGCAGAAATCTTGAAATCCGTTTGGTGTATTGTGACAGAAAAGTTCAGATACAAACGACGATATGTAAGTGTTAAAACTGTTGGAATAAATTTTTGACGTGTGTATTAATTTGTTTAAAAAAGCTATTATTGAAACCACTGCAAAAATAAATAGCGAGGCCTTAAACTGCACATGATGCTGTTTAGTGGCCGCTGTGGTTATTTGTATTGAGTTACCTGTCTAGACGATAAACCTGGTAGTTGCTAGTGCAAAGATAGTTGCAACAGCATTTATGAGGAGTTTGTGAGGACTTCAGAAGGTGACGCATACACGTTCGTTCTTGAGCACGTGTTTTATGCCAACACATTATCAGTGAGGATAAGAATTAAAATTAAAGCTTGGCTTAGTAACTTGAAGTAGACTCCCGATTATCCGTGTGTGGATTATCCGGTTTGCGGATTATCTGCGCAAAATATTTCGCGTTAAATAATTGTTTTTGTTATTTTTAAATGCATTCTGTGTTTACTCGCATAATGTTCACCGACGCGTTATCCCAGCAGCCTATTTTGAAAGACATTAAGAATATTTAAGTCTGTTCCAACAGGCGAAACAATTAATCTGCGCATACATGGATTAACGAGAGGATCCCGCATCTCGCGAATGAATGGATTAACGCGATTTTTATCTTGGATAAATAAGATATCCGTGATTTTTTAAATAATATTTCTTTTAAAATTATTAGCGCATACCCCCTAATCATTAATGCTAATAATCAAGAGTCTACTGTACTAAATTGCTGCATTTTATTGCAGGAATGAATTTGACAATTTTCTGCTTTATACTGAGAACTAAGAAAGAGTGAAAGTGGATTATCCGCGATTTGGGTTTATCCGAAGCATCGGCCCCCTCCATTGGTGTGTATAATCCGGAGTTGACTGTACTTGTATTGTTAATTTGACTAATCAGTAGTTGCCTACAGTGAAACGATATTTTGTATCGAAATTAAAAGTTTTGGATGCTGAATGCAGCTGAGAGCCTAATATGCTCTACGAAAGACTTACTTGTGGTGCGAGGTGTTGGTTTATCGACCTTGTCAATAAGGTCGTTAAACTCCCATGTGTGTGACGTCATAGTACCTCAGTATTAATACATGAGTCGTTGGCGGCGGGGAAGAGCACCTAACTTCAGTCAGGTATGTGGTCATCGATGTTATATTTAGGACCTTAGGTCATGTTCTGCGTGTTATTAAGGACACGTCCAGCTACAATAATTGGCCCCTGGTTGGCAGAAACGTAAACATTTGAAGCAATAGCCTCGTGGCTACTGCCTCTCAGATTGAGGCTTTTTCACCTGCACCCAACACTTACAGCTAGGCTAGCGCTGTAATGCTACTAATTGCGAGGAGTGGATTGTTATGCAGACCACCTGAGGGAGACTTCTGCGAGGTGAACTGTGTTATATGCCGAGGTTGGTAGTTACACAGACACTTCCCTAACTCCGCTATAGCCAACAGCGGATTGTACTGGCGTGGCAATGTATGACATCTCGCCAGACAGAAAGTTGGCTCCTTAGAATTATTTTCACTGTATTCTGAGGACGTTGAAACATATAGTTTCACGTGTTAAGGTAGGACATCAGTCGCCATATTAGATTTTTTTTTCAGAAGTAAAGTGTGAAATGTGCGATCATAACGTGAATTATATTTATCTTGCGCTACGGTACAATAGAAACATTCGAACTTTAAACGTATATGTTTAGTCAACGATCAGGCAAACAACTTTATTTTATATTCATAAATTCACGACTGACTGCTGACTATAAATTCGTTAAAAGTTCAGCTCTGATGCTAACTCCGTAGCACAAGGTAAATAAAATCCGCTCTATTATCGCTTTTTTTTTTTTCAGAATTGGAAAAAATTAAAATAAAACAATCCAATATGGCGGCTAGTTTGTTTTATAGAAAGTTTTATTGTTTTAAATTTTTTATATTTGTACTAGATATGGTTTGTTTTGTAGACAGACTTTTTGACTATTTTTTCACTGCTGTGAAATATTTAGAACATTCATATTTTTGAAAATAAGTTTGCAAAGTTCAAATTTGCATAAAACGGTTTTATGATTTAAAGGGAAAACAACTGACTTACCGAACTGAAAAAATTCACACTGAGTAACAATGTTGAAGGCTACAAGGTTTCTTATTTAAAAAATACGTTAATTATATTTGAAAAAATAATTTATTCTTTTAATTTAAATTTTAAACTTCAGCATTTTCACACTACCAAATATATAAATTTTTTGTTACTATATAGGATACATTGTAGCCTACAACATTATAATTTAGCGTGAATTTTTTTTTCAGTTCGGTAAGTCAGTTGGTTTTCATTTAAAGCATAAAACCGTTTTATGCAATTTTGGACTTTGAGATGTCATTATAAAAAAAACTATGAAAGCTCTAAATGTTTCATTGGAGTGAACAGTGTCTGTCTACAAAACAAAACCAAACCTAAATAAAAAAGACACTAACACAACACTTTCTTCAAAAAAAATAGATGCATCTATACTGTTAGCAACGGCATATTTTTCAAACGTAACTATATTCTTGAACACTTTTCTTGGAAAGTATCTTCCACGATATCTTCTCCTATAGTATAGCATCTTGTCTTCCTTTAAAACCAAACCGACATAGTACAAAGAGAAACATTTTTAGAACAATAAAAATTTCCCGTCAAGCACCGCCTTGAAATAGAATTCCACTAGTTTTGTCGTAGCCAGAAAGTAAAATGTACACAATAGCGACTCGCACATCACACCTCACCCTAGCTTCTAGTCGCAAGTCACAGAACTGGCGTACATTCTTCTTGCTTACACATCGCCTCTGTAGGTGATTTCAATAACTTACCTGCCAGTGTAGGGTAGGTTCATTAAGTCACGTGACCAGGTTCTGACGATGATAGACGCCTGCAGTGCAGTTCAAGGTTTTAATATGGCGGGAATTTTTTGAACACATTAAACTGTCATTTTGTTCTACCTACGTGTATCCTCATGAGCTTTTGAAAACGCCTTAAGGAACGTTCAAGGATGAGTCTGTCAGTTAATGACGTTTTGTTAACGGTTATTTCAATGATATTTCTTAGCAGACAACACTCACGTAGGTTGATCAGTTTTTTTTATTTTCAACTTATTTGTGCAATGTTCTGAACATCACACGAAGGCATGGACGTTCGTTGGACATTAAGAAACACAATACAACTTTAACTGAAAAATTATTTTTATTTTATTAATCGCCACGTATAAACGTAAAAACTAATTTTTAAAATGGAATTCTGGGTATTGGGTGTTTCTAACTTTAAAAGCGAACGTTTTGCCATACCTATGCGTTCGTTCAGAGTAATTTATTACACTGGAACAAGTTATGAGAAATTTCTTCGCCAGGGATTATGCCCCAGAAATAGGTAACATAGAAATACATTTTGCTTAAATAATTGGCTAAAAATATTTCCTACGATTATAATTTTTCTATTTTATCACATTGGCTGTAATTAACCTGTCACTTTCCGTTACTACACTGTTAGAAAAAAAATATCCGTGAAATTGAAAAATTACAGGCAGTTAATTATACAGAAATCTTCGTAAAATCACGGCAACTCAATTTTGCTGTACAACAAAATCCTCTGTTAGCTTACGGACAGTCCGTTTCCCTCACAAAAATGTACTTTCTCTTAAATTACTGGCACTCCATTTTCCATAAATACCATTTACTCTTTCTTTTCTAGGTTTCCTCGAGATCTTGACGTAATATGTAGTAACTTGAAAAATTTCTCTAATTCAGCGGGATTAGATTCGAAAAACTTAGGATTACTAGGCAAACACTCTAACGAATGTACCACAGTTACCAGGGAGTATTTGAGTGTGTCCCAAGAAGGGGTAGCAGAGTAACTTTATAAGAGATCAATCTGGTTTTTGTCATACTAATATTACAGAACTTAATCAGCACCATTATGAGAAAAATATTTTACTCTTATTGAATACATAACTTTAAAGATGGAAATCCACTGGCGCGAAACTCAGAGACGAGTTGCATGTAGTGACATGTGTGGCCACCCACTGCAGGATAGGTGAAGCGAGGAGAATATAAGATGTGTGTGGCCTCCTCGGGACACTTTGCAGTCACTTACTGGGATGTTCGGACCATTGCCCATGTGTAATACGAGTCCTTGTCTGTATTGCTCGTCTCTCCGCATCTCTTCTCTTCGCGGCAAAGTTTGGACAATCATGGTGCAACGCTTAGCTTTTCTCCTCTTAGTTTGTTTTGTCTTATCTTCGCTTTGAGACTTATTTGCATAGTTCCAAGCATTTCCTGCAATGTTTACAACATTCTTTGTAAACTCAGAAAATAATTGTTGGAAATTAATTTGTAAACTATATTTACGAACATTTTTGTAGTTTTACAAATACATGTTTTGTGTGTTTACAATTAAATTCTTGCACATTTGAAGTGACACAAAAATTCTGTTTGACAGCCAGATTCCAAATTTTATTTTGTAAAAGTGCATTATATTTTGTAAAACGTGACATGCATTTAAAGGTTATTTTGATTTACATCAAACAGTCTGCTCATGGAAATGTATCCTTATGATCCGTTAGGATTTTTTTTTTGGAAAATTTAGACCACTTTATTGTCCTGCGGTGTTATTGTCGTAGTGCCTAGACTCATACGTGTTTTGACATTAGTTTACAAGTTTTTTCTTGTAAAATTACGAATTATTTTTATTGTGAGGTAGTAGTTTGAAGAAAGCCGTCGAATTAAACGGAATAGATATTAAAAAAAAAAAAGTAGAGAATATTTCAAACTCGCTGTTTTCAAACATTTTTCAAATTATGTATTTTTTCCTTGCTATTATATTTGTCACATCAACTAAAAAAGAAGAAAAATATTATTTACTTGCTCCTATTGGTTCAGTCTAAGATTCCTTGCGAGGGTAAGATGATTTACGTGTTTAACGTTCCTATTTTATTTACAATACAGATACGATGAACTAAGTACTGCTTTCACTAGCCAGAGATCACGTGATTCGGCCTTTTTGTGTTGCAGACTAACTGTTGCAAAGTATTCCACGACAAGCCGAACACCTATATGTTCTGCCAATTTAAACTAACAGAAATGTGTATAGTGCTTGCAAGATATTGTATTCGCGAATGTGGCCATTCTTTTGGTATTATAGCTTTCATCAACAAACTAGCCACATGTTGCAGTACAACGACGGGTAGTTTCTGTTCTGAATATTTTTCAACGAATTCTTGGTGTGGGGCACGTGCCGGGCGATGCAGTTGGACGACTGGTTTTCTCGGGAATGTCCTCATTCGCTCGCCCCTCCATTTCAGCGCTGAAAACCTCTGACCAGAATATATTTTCTTCACTTTACTCCTTCAACTGGTGCCAAAGCGGACATAAGTAGAAAATACTAATCAATAAATGCACTTATCAAATTATTCAGAATCACAGTGTATCTGATAATTGATGTTGAATGTTTGCTGAGCGAAGTATCCCCTCCAATCCACAAAGACGTTTACCTGCTTTTCACAGCATGTAAATGTAAATAATAAGAAAATATACCTTATTTTAGAATTTATTAAAAATGAAAGGAACCATTCCCACGCGTAATAATTGGTGAAAATAATTTCGCAACAACTCACTTCGTTGTCTTGCGTGCACATCGGCAGCTGTACTTCATGGTTATTGGCAGCGTGTCTTTTGTAAAGAGAAGCAGTTCATTCGACTGTGCCAATCAGAATAACGTTACTGCGACACTACAAGTCATTGATTGGCGAGGACAATTCCTAGGCTCAGAGATTTAAAACATCCAATCACTGACCACGAAGCAGCTGTGCTCATAATACATTGAAATAAGTTGCTGCGTAATATTTTCACTATAAATCAATGACTGCAGCAATCTAATATATAAAATTCTCGTGTCACAGTGTTTGTTTCCATACTCCTCCGAAACGGTTTAACCTATTTCAGTGAAATTTTGTATATACGTTCGGTAGGCCTGCGAATAGGTTTTTATCTAGTTTTATACTCCTAAGTGCTATTGTTTAGCAAATATTTTTAATTTAATAATTTGTGATAATTGATCAGTTATCCCCACGAGCTGATACAAGTCTATCCCCACCAGATTCGCTGCTCTATTATTATTATTTATTAATTTCTTTATTATTAGAACTCTTCCACTTATATACCACATCCTTGCACACTTACAATAAGTTGTTCATGTGACAAAACAACGTTTGTCGGGGCAGCTAGTTATATAATATATTTCATGAAGTGCCTTACATTGCATGTTGAACATCTTATTTATGTATGTGACTTCTCAGAACACAACAAAATCTTGACTTTGACTCGTCATCATGTAGAAACTATTGGTTATAAATATTTTTATTTGGCAAAAATGCGACTATTTATAATGATCTCAACTTAAAACGATATTTTGAACAAATATAAAATAATGCATTTTTTAAGCAACTCTAAGACTATATTCTACAGTGTACCAGCTGCGTCGTCAAAGCACGCAACACTAAATTATAATTTTTAACGGCGTATAAGTGGACACTTCTTTCAGGCTTCATTTTTGTGTTCGTAAAGTTGCCCTGTGTCCTGCGGGCCAGGAACGTTTTTTTATTAGTCTAGTGGAACTATTTTCCCCAAGCAGGCATTTCCGTAATTTCCAGTAATTATAACTCGGAGCGGTTTGCCTGCATGTTAAGAAGAACGGGCACGCAGTGTATCACACGTCAGTCCTCGACATGCCTCGTGGGGTGACTACACTGTAAAAAACTTCCTCGTAAAATATTGTAAGTTGTTCACCTATACACATCATGGGGCATTTGCCATACTTCAGTTTTTAGAGCAACTGTTGAGCATTGTTACCGTGTAAATCTGGTAATATATACATATATATATATATATATATATTTGACTGTTTACTATAACTGTATACACATTGTAAATCAAATAAATTAAATATTAATTAATATACCAGTTATGTTTACAGATTCCGGATGGTATAGTATCATCGAATTGAATCAATGGAAAACCACTGGCAAATTAGTGGTTCATATAGTACCAGCATTCCAAATGTGGAAGAATAAATATTCACAGATTTTTCAGTGGATTTTCCATTTATTTATTTTTCCCCCTTGTCCGAATCAAATTAAAATTTGCCAGTAAGTAACAACAGTTATGGCTTTGTTACTTGCAACCAGATGATCTTCTTTTGAACACTTGTCTTCTATTAAATGACAGATCAACTGGTGTTATAGCTTTTGCAATATGCCACAGTTACAGAGGTCATCGTTGTTGACATGCATATTATATTTATTGAGGTTGGTCGTAAAGTGCAAAACAGCCGTTCTCAATGTGTTCAATCATTTCCAAATCCATACAAGTTATGATCAGGTGCCACTTTATCTGAGAGCGGGACGATAGGAGCCTTGATCTCTCACTTCCATATCTTCACTCGTGAAACTTCTTGTGTGCCGTCCAGGGCTTCTACTCCTTTAAAAATGTTGTTTCTGGACTTAAACCTCTGATTTAAGTAGTTTAAAGCTATTTACTAATTCCTGTTTAGAGTGTGGAAACTCTACAATTAAGGGGCCTCCCTAGATAGGCTGCGTTTGTGTGTGTGAAGCAGTAGCATTAAGGTTACCGTTGACCGGCGTATGTAATGTATTATCGCCTCTCCGCGCAAGCCCCTCAGCTGGCGTGCAGTGCTATACTAGTATCCTTTATCCTACGGGACTTTAAACAGTGACCACATTGTTTTATTTGTGGGCTGCATAGTTCAAAATCTAACGCTTGTTCTTATAGTTGTGTTTTTCGAATCCGGTTGTTATTTTCCAGATACCGCAGTCTGGAAACGATATTTTTGGCCATTTTGAGGAGCCTAAAATTGATGTTTCTAATACACGTGTCGAATATTTAAAATATAGCGACATAGTTTTAAGTGTGTGTTCTTTTCGTAGACATACAAATATAATACTAACGCAAAATAGTTTTGTCGAAAAAGAATATTCGTAAGTTGCTGCAACGTGTTTGAAGCGCAGGTGGGGAGACCCCTTTATGTCTAAGAAGCAATTTTACAATACCTACTTTCATAACAGTCCAATTAATTCGAATGGTAAATTTACAAATATTTTTTCTGCAGTGTACTAGCTGTCTACGAGTCAGGAGATTGGAGAGGGGAAAGGGCAAGGAACTAGCCTGCTGGACACTTTGAAGGCTCATACGGGTTATGCTAATCCACACTTCCTTGCCTTTAAACTTCTCATACGCAAGTTTATATTTAACTCGCTCGCTACTGGTGCACGCGTTGCAGGCTCTAGTGGTTTAGTCTTCGTCGATTGAAATATTTACTCTTTTGAAGCTCAAACTTAGGAAAGCGATAGGGCACAGCTGATTCTGACGTCAACAACAACACCGCTCTTATGCGCAGGGCATTAAATATTGGCGTGCAGTGTTTTCGTAATATATGTGTATTTTTTTCTATGAGGCTTAAAGAGGTGACCTTATTATTTAATTTATAAAAAGTATGTCTTAAATCAAACTAAAGCTTATTCTGGTTTTACAAATCAAGGCAGTGTCTATTCTTTCCAAATTCAGTAGTCTTGAAAGGCAGGGTTTAGTTATCAGGTGTAGAGTAACTGATTTGGGGAAAAGATTTTCGCACCAACTTGTTTCAGTGTCATATGTGGACATCTGTAGTTCTGCTTAGTTATTAATTTGATGTTTCAACTCTCCTTTTGTCTTAGGTTTCTACCAGCAAATCACAGACCTTATCTTCGCTGGCACAAACAAATGAGTAGGGTGACCAGAGGCTCTTAGGTGGAAAAGAGGACGTAGTAGGTGAAATATGTAAGGGAACATCCTAACAAAAGAGGACAATGCTTTTTAAAATATTTTTATACAAATTATATCATAAACGTTTATTTCTTTTTAGGCAAGCTTAAACTAAACATACATTTTTTAAAGAATTCCGTGCTCGAAACTGTAGCAGCTTGAGAATCGCGCTAGACAATTTCCGAAAATAGGGCATTTACGTTTATATGCAAACTCCTCCCGGATACCTCACTGAAAAAAGAGTATAGTTGCAGATACCATACTTTTGTTAAAATAGGGACAACTAAACAATTTGGTTTTTGGTACAACTCTGGACAGTTCCTTCAACAATCTGTTTTGTAGAAGTTACCATCTTTTGTGTAAATGCAACAAGGCTCTTTGTTTCTTCTACAAAACACATTGTTGAAGGAACTGTCCAGAGTAGTACCAACAACCAAACTGTTTTGTTGTCCCTATTTTAACAAAATTATGGTACCTGCAACTATACTATTTTTTCAGTGCGTACATAATGGTAAAAAGAGGTCTTGTTCGGGGAAACAGAGAACGTCTGGTCACCCTACAAATGACAGACGCCTCTGCTAAAACACACTTTACTAATAACCATGAAAGACAGCTGCAGGTGTAATCGTAAGGCGATGACGTCAACTTGTTTGAACTGTCAGGTCAGTTGCAAGAGGGTCGCTGTTGTCAGCAGTGTTCACCTTGCTGATTTGTCTTTCAACTGATTCTGGCTGATATTCGTATATGGCGTGATAGATTCGCGACGATCTTGTTTCAGGGCCTTACGTGCACATCTGCAGTTCTGCTTCGTAGTCAGTGATTGGATATTTTAACTGTCGCGAGCCTTGGTATTCTACCGGCAAATCACAGACGTGAGGTGTTGCAGAGACTTTATTGTAATTGGCTAAGACAAATGATATACGGTTCTTCATATAGACGCGCTGCCAATAACCATGAAGCAGAATTGCAGATGTGCACGTAAGGCACTGAAACAAAGTGGGGCAAAATTCTTTTCGCGAAAAACCAGGGTCCCTAGTGATGAGAAACGAGATACACATTACCGAAGGAAAATGTTCTTTCCTCGACCAATTTGCCTTATAGTACACTGACTTGTACGGAAATATGGATGACATTTCTGTTGCTGATCTTTCACCAAGCTACTGTTATGCCGTAACATCTAAATAAATGCTCGTTCTACAGCGCATATTGTTCTGCGCAGGCCTCTCGCCGTTCTTAGCCCGACTCTTGTGGTTGTTTTAAAGTTTCAAATATGAGACGCGAACCGCTCTATGTTAATAATAAAGGTAAGAGCGAGCAAAATAACGTGGCTTTAGGGCGTATAACTAATGAAATAAGTCACATTCATTTTATACTGTTTGTATGTTTGACGTTCTAGTAATTTTATTTTAGTAATATTATTTTTAGTAACGAAAACATTCATTCGGTAGCAGACTAAACTTCACTTTCCTATACATAACAGAGAATTAATCTGCGGTTCAATTGGCCAAAATCTTTTATGTGTTGTCGTTGACATATGTAACATCTTTACAGAGATTGGCCTCTCTACCATGTAAGCATTCTCCGCGGCAAGTCACGACAATATCGGCCAGCGGGAGACGTCGAACGAGCCTATAGTCACTTGGAGTCTAGTCAGCTGTCTGCAAATAACGCGAATTTTGCATGTCTCTTATTATAAAGACAAGAGAGTATTTTCACGATATTGTTATGTCTGCCGTGTAAATATCAAAATAATAAAATGTTGTGTGTTTAATTTTCTCTGTTGGCTTGGCGTAACATCTAGTATTGTGAATTGAACACATACGCTGCCCAGTGTTTATTTACAGTGTAATTGGTTATGTTAAATAAGCGTGGGAATAAGATTTGGTGGCCGATGATATGTTAATTGTCCCAACAACTCACTTATATGTATAAGGAGCAAAATATTATACAGAATGTTGCAAAATTACATGCAAATATTTTATAGAAACAATTCTTACGTCTAGAGAACACGAAATGTGTTACATGTATAGGTTCAAAAAATCACTGTTTATGCACTACAGTTTACAATCACGTGTGCTGGATCGTTTTACCTAGGAATGTCATTGCAGGTATTATTGGCAAGTATATACCAAACGAGTCATTTTTAATCGGGCGGTAGCATTGTTCGACAGTAACATAACCCAGCCCAGTGTTGCCAGTGTTACATGAGTAAAAATCCCGTCCTCCATATGCAAAAGTCCTATTTCAGCACAAAAAACCCCACAACTGAAAAACAATTTAATATTGTCTCAAGACAGTATCAGTTTTTAAACGGATCGTTAATTTGTACAATATATTGCATGGGTTACTAATTTGTACGTTTTCAGCCCCTTGTGTTCCTAGTCTTTGGAAGGAACCCATATGGCAAGAAACACATCAAAAGAGTTTAAATAAACTAATCTCTTAATAGCTTTAAAAAAAATATATATGTATTATACACATACAAAAACACTTGAACGTACCGCGATTACGCAACAGTGCTAAAAACATTTAGCAGATACTATGAAGCTCATAATAGCTTATCGATGGTGTTGAACTACAACTTCGTATGTCAGGATAGGCAAAACCACTTTAAAACATAGTAATCACAATATACCACGAAATAACTGTTCATACATATTTGCCATACAAGAACTTAAATTAAAATTATATAACACACATATAAATCAATATATAGCTAACAGCGACATTAAAGTTTGCTGTATGCGGGAAATTGCAATGTTTCGACATACGACCTTGCAGTTCAACACCATCGTTATCAATAATGGCTGTGAATTAAAGTCTCATAACATTCATAATTACCATAAAAATCCCTTTGCCCAATGTTTAATAATTATATTTAAAAAGTCCCACGAAATGGGACAAATCCCACGATCTGGCAACACAGATCCAACCCACGCGCCATGCACTGTTGCGTCGTCAGTAGAGACGGGAAAAATTCGTGGCTTCACTGAGCTGTAGGCTAGACTCCAAGAATATATGTGTAATCGTTAGAGGTACGTAAATTTCACAGATACATTCCAGGTCAGGTTGAACGCCAATTATGTATACTTCATTGTCATGTCTGTGACTCGCTGGCGGCTGTTATGAAACGCGTTTGACTACTGCAAGCCAGTAGTAAATAAGGAAATAATGCGAAATGCTATCGCTTGCTACCTGCTTGTACGGTTATTAGCCAATAGATAATCGATTGTGGCCAGTGGGTGTATAGGACTGACAAGTCTAGGCTGTTGTCAGATGAATCCGCGAAATTGACGTACCTCTCGTGCAGACAGCAGCTGTTTATTAGCTGCTCGCTGACAGTGGAATGGGTCTGTATTCGGTTACAGTTTTATTACTGGCTTAGCTACTTCCAGGAAGTGTCGAGTAAGTCAACGGCCAATTGTGAACGTGATACAGACCTATAGTTGCTGGAATACTAGCTTGCGCATAAGAGAAAACGCAAAATTTTCAGGTCTCTAGTCATGAGTAGAGACATGGAAACTTTGCGTTATTATTTGGGAACAGGCTTAGACTGCATTGGCCTGTACAACCTTAAACACACACTATGATGCCATAGGCCAAACTTTTCCTTATGTGATGTCGTTTAGGCATTTGACTGTTTTACATGCGATTGTTTACTTAACTGTTAATATTTCAATTATTGGCGAAAATCGTTCCCCGCTGCAGGCCAATACGTTGTGTGCGAATGTAAGACGTCAAGAGAGTAAATAGTAGCTTGCAATCTAGTCTGCAGTCAGACAATAATACGAAATATGCATGTCTCTAGTCATGAGACCTGTAGTACAGTAACGGTGCATTTTCAAATGTTCAAATTATATTTTTTGTTCCTCTATAATATGATGATTGTTACCCTACAATATTGACATGCAATTTGATTACATCGTGTATTTAGGAAAGAAACTTTTCTGTAAAAAACGATCTGTTCTGTATAAAAAAAACGAAGCATTCCGTTTAATGTACAGTCAGCAGTGGCGGATTTAAAAAGGGGGGGAGGGTGGCTACCAGACTGAAGGGCGGGCCCCATCTTGTTCAACATTATGTAGCCAAAGTATGTCCAGCCGCCTGAAGAAATCTCGATTTTTGTTCTATGATGATCCAAGTGTCCTACTTGTATGTATGTTATTTTTAATATTATGTAACAGTAAACAACCACACTTTTGAGATGGCTGGTAATTTTTACAATCCATGAAATCAAGTAACCCCCACCCTCCTTCCAAATGTGTTTCTAAGTCCGCCACTGGCACTCAGATATATAGCGATCACAAAGTCTGTTCCCATATTTCAACAGAATTGTGGATCTTACAGCAATTTTTATATACATATATATTTCGAGCGTATCGCTATACAGTCACAAATATATAATTTATGGATTTTATCAGCCCATTGCAGCCACACCAGCCCTGCTACAATCACTGATACACGGACAAAGTTAGTTTAGCACTTACTGCAATTTTTCCGTCAGACTGCCTCTATATTTCCACAACACTTCAAAGCATGCTCTCAGTCGAGCCAAGTGACACAATGGTGATACGTTGGACTCACATTTGGGACTTATTCACCACACCTATGTCAAATTATTAGTAGAGACATGAACTTTTCGCGAAAAGAATTTTGCCCCACTTTGTTCCAGTACCTTATGTGCACGTCTGCAGTTCTGCTTCATAGATATTGGCAGCGTGCCTTTGAAATGTGACGTTTCTCATTTGACTGTACCAATGACAATAAGGTTACTGTAACACCACACGTCTGTGATTTGCGTGTAAAACCCCACGACACACGAATGTCAAAACATCCAATCTCTGGCCGTGAAGCAAGTCTGCAGACGTGCACACAAGTCACTGTTACAAAGTGAGGCAAATTTCTTTTCGCGAAAAGTTCATGTCTGTAATTATTAGATGCCAGAAAAATTGGCGGGTTCACTGACATGTAGGCTAGCCTCCAAGAACATGTGTGTATTCAAGCAGACATTATCTGCTCACTGGTTGCTCGATGACGCAGTGATATGAGCCTGTATTTAGTTGCTTCTGTACTATTGGCTAAGAGACTTGCAGGAAGTGTCAAATAAGTCACCGGACAATTGCGAAAGCGGCTTAAAATTTACAGTTGCTGGAATTATAGCTTGGAGCCAAAAGAAAACGCGAATTTTTCCGGTCTCTAAAAATTATGTTATAAAAGTTCGCACGGTAAAATTGTTTCTCATACACCCATGATAGCACTCCTGTACATATTTAGGAAACATTAAATATGTAAACTGATGGAAGCAGGCATGTATAGTAGGAATGCAAAAGACTTGCTGCATTTATAATTAGAAGTGTTGTATGTGTTCCATATTGTGTCCGGGTCAAAAGTTTCCATTGTTGTTCGGGGATTTTTTTTACGGTGTCTGTATAAAATGGTGCAATCTAGTCTGCTGAAAAAAATTCTCCCAAATAGCGGGGCAACAAGTCTTTCGTTGAATCCAACAAGAACGGTGTTGTAAATAACGTTTGACTGTCCTGTTTGCAGTACTCGGCTGCGAACTCTTTGTAAAAGCACTGTTGTTACGCGCACGGTAACACTTACTTTCTGTTCCAAGGTTTGTCGTTGAATTCAAACGCCTTGCGGAGGAAATCTCCAGAACTACGCTGTTTTTTATTTCTTCGCGGAGAATCGAATATTCTCCCGGGTTGTGTCACTGTTCGCGCCTCACGCCCAATTGAATGCCCTTCAGCGAACAATCAGCACCGAGGTGAGGAGAGAATTGAGCCGTTGCATTTACAGCTTACTATATTTTTTTTCTGTGGTTCGTGATTCTCTTGATCTGTGGTTGGAGCGTTGGTTTCCGAGAGCCACGAATCCGATCTTTGAGTTTGGTCGACTCTATGAGTCGTGCAGTACAAAAGATTGCGGCCCGCCAAATGTATGAAGCTTCAGTCTGGCCCTCGTAACTCGAACAAGACAAACTAATCTTTACTAAAGATAGTAAAATTTGAGGAAATCTTTGAGGAAATCCAGAGTGACAACTTATGCATCGAAGAATGAAGGTCTTAATGAAAAACAACGCAATAAAATTATGTATCTTTACTGACATATGTAATAGCTGGACGTAGTTTTGGGCTTAAGGCCACGGGATCCTATTTATGTTGTTTTTGCGAATATAGTTTTTTACATCCTGAACTAGAATATATATCTCAAAACCGTTACATAAAAATGTTGCAAAGTGTTTGTATTATGTAGTCCAATTTCGTAAGAACATAAGTTTTTATAATTTTCGTTAATTATTTAATTAAATTTTCTTAAAGTCAGTAATGAGCCAATATTATAAAAAACTTGCGTTTCGAAAAAAAAATCAGGCTATACAGTACAAACTATTTCCAACATTTTTTTATGTAAGGGTTTTGCGTTATCTGCTTCTTTTCAGGATTTAAAAAATAAAATTGACTAAAATAGCAAAAATGGGGATCCAAGGCTTTAATCCGAAGAAAACTAAATATAATAGGAGAACATAAATAAGCAGAGTGTGTTTTAATCAACAATATACATACACTACATAAAATGTCATGAAAGGAATCCGGTCGATTGAAACAAGTACAGCCAAATAAGAAAAATAACAAAGAAAAAACTATATACACAATCAAGGTAGACAGCACAGTATGCACTACCATTTCACAATTATTTCAAAGATCAACGTATGTAATTAAGGTTCCTATCTACCTGCGCTTGGAACGTATTACGGCGAGTTACAAGTAATCATATTTGAGAGGAACATTTCAACGTGCATTACGTTTGTATATCTATTAATAGAAAATGCATTCCAAACAATGTTTGCATTAGTTTAAAATTAGGATCGCTTATTGGAAACACGATTTTCAAGACTCTCAAAACGGTTTTTTAAAAAAAGAAGAAGCTTTTTAAAACTGCCGTATCTAGGAAAATTCCA
The DNA here is from genome assembly GCA_003012365.1 of Medauroidea extradentata. Classification (NCBI taxonomy): domain Eukaryota; kingdom Metazoa; phylum Arthropoda; class Insecta; order Phasmatodea; family Phasmatidae; genus Medauroidea; species Medauroidea extradentata. The sequence continues at coordinate 63,537 of PNEQ01077873.1, forward strand.
ACCGGATTCGAAAAACACGATAATAGAAATAAGCGCGGGAATTTGAACCACAAGTATCGCATGTAAAATAATACGGTCACCGCTCAAAGTCCCATAGGAAAATGAATAACAGTAAAGCTCTGCGCGCCAGTTGCTGGGTTGGCGTGTAGAGGCGATAATGTATTACATAGGCCGACCAACGTCGCTCTTAACGCTCCATCGGTTTTGTGCCTCACATACACCAACACAGTCTGCCTAGACAAGAACCCAAACGTCACATGTAGTAACATAAATTATGTTACGTAGATAACACAGAGCTACAAAGAAATACAAATTTTATTACATTTGTTTTTCTGACGATGGGTTTTTGCAGAGGTTTTTGCTGCGTACTTAGGACGTCTTCGGCGAAAATAGGGTTCTCGCCATTTAACGATTCTCATATGCTCTCTGGCTGGTCATATCTCTCTCTCTCTCTCTCTCTCTCTCTCTCTCTCTCTCTCTCAAGAACCGTGTAACATTGTTGTATTTTGTGTGCAGAAGTGCGCTGCCTGCCACGCGGTTCAAATGCGTTCTAATGCGCGGAGAAATAATTATTTTTTTACGAAACGGTTCCAACAATTTCCCACTGTGCCAATGTACGAAACGAACCCCCCCCCCCCCACTTATTGTAATATGTACGGAACGTCATGTTTATTACATAATTTTTATTAATTGCCATTTCTAAGCCGTCCAACACAGCTAAGTACGGTCTTTTCAGGCTTCCGTACTTCTAAACGTACTAACCGGATGTTTGCGAAACACAGATAGAATCGTGCATTGAACTTTGCTTCAGATTTTTCACCAATAAAGTTAAGCGTTCAATGATTGAATTCCGCAGTAAAAATTAATTGGCGGGTATCTTGCACTACAGTTCAGCGCTTGGTTCGTTGCGTCGGTGTATTATTTTAATGTGCGCTTCCAGGTCGCCCTTATAGTTTCCGTCTTTGAACTGGGTTTTTAATTTTATTTCGTGTAGGTGAAAATACCCTAAACGGACACACGGAACAAAATTCTTTGTAGAAGATACTGATGTTTTGTTAGTATTCACAATGCGAATACCGTTTCTACGTAGTTAGATGTCCGCGGGCTTCAATATGTTAAAATAGGAAGGTACGATGTCGAGCGAACGATTGGAATGCTCAGCCGTCGATAACATCTAAACTACTCATCTTAATTCGATGGAATTTTGTTGCCGAGTAGATATTCTATTAGCGCACGTTTATTTGTATAGCACTGGACGGTAGTGTGATTTGCTTTCGAGTAAAATAATTTAAAAATGGTATTTAGAAAAATAAGGTATTGAAACCACAAAATCCATAAAAATTAAACATTTTGATTGTTATAATTTTTAGTACAATATTATCTAGGACTCTATAATAACCGCATTTAAAAAAAAACATTTACCTTTTGGTTTTAAAATAATTTTACTCTTCGAAAATCTCTGCGCGTGTGATTTCAGGATGATAAAATTATTTTAAAATCAAAACGCAGATATTCTTCAATTTCGGTTGTTATACAGTCATATATATTATCGTACCAAAAATTAAAAAATTACAGTTTCCCATCTTTATGGATTTTGTGGTTTCAATTCCTTATTTTTCTAAATAAGGTTTATTACTGCAGTATTTATGTTGCAATATCTTAGATGATAAATCCGTCGAAACAATAACATGCCTATTAGATCGGTCGCAATGACGGCGTTAAAAAATTTTACATACGATTTTCTTGAAAACGGCTAACTCTGGCAATTTCCGTAGCAGAACATGAATTACAGTAAAGTGATCTTTGAAAGATCAGTCGCACTCGTGTTCTTGAACCCTGTGTGTCTACCTGATGACGGGAACAGATTCCAGTTCCCGAAACGTCGTTATTACTGACTGTTTGGAAAACTACTGTGTTTTATTTCGTCTCATCGTTTGTGTTGTTTGTTGTTTTTTCTGTTTGTGCCCGACATCTTTGTGTTTTGTTTAGTCTCATCGTTGTGTCGTTTGCTGTATTTCTGTTTGTGTTTTTTGATTCGTCTCATCGTTGTGTCGCATGTATACTTAGGTTTTTTATATTTTTGATATTTCTTTTATTTTCTGTTTGTTCCTTCTTTAATCTGACCAGATTCCAGTTTTGGAATATCATGTTGTGTATGTATCCTGATGACTAAAGCATACTCTGTTTATTTATGTTTTCTTGTCTTATTATTACTTTTAGTTTTCTTGTGACAGTCATTTATTTCGCAATGGAGTATGTCCAAACAAATAAATCCAGTTACAGTAAAGTGATCCGAAGTTATAAATAAAAGAAGTGTCGTGCCCCATTAGAACAATGACGGGCCAATGACATTACCTAACCAAATTACTTAGAGTAAATTAAATTAATTTATAAGACATTGTACAATGTTTCGCTATTTTATAGTATGTCGTTTTTGAAATGTTAATTAAAATGTAATTTGAAAGTTTATTTTCACTTTAGGAACAAATTTAAAACACATTTTCGACATGATTTTTTGTGAGCTATTACCACACGAAACTAACACAATCCGTCCTGACTCACACTATATACGTACAGGCCAGTCATTCAGTCAAGGAAAGCCTTTGTCTGTGGACAGCTCAAAGCTCCATGTAAACAACCCTTCTAGGCAGGCTGGCCACAATGGAGGCAACGCCATCTGTTAAAGACGGCTGTGGTTTGCAACAAAATAATTTAGTAGGGACTATTCAGTTTTAAAATTTGTCTTTCATATTTTAGACAGAACCAATAGGAGAAAACATTGGTGTGTCAAATACAGCAATGAGAAAGAAACATTTAAGAAAAAATGCCGTGTTTTAAAACAGTGAGATTTATATATCCTCTATGTTCTTAAATATGTACCTTGTTTACTTTTACAGAGAAATACATATATTTCTTCATCCTTCGCCTGCTCCCATCATGTTGCTGGAGTAAGGTATCGGTAGTTTATGATAAAGTGAGTACATTTCAAGTCCATCTTGTCAAGAATTAAAATGTTGAAATTTTATTTGTGGTCGCCTCAGATGGTAACTTTTGAATACAGTACATTCTGAACACTCTTGATTGTTTCTTAGGTTTCTTCGTGTATATTAATTAGTGGCGAGAAACTACACAAGATTTGAAATTTTTAAATGTTTGTTGCAATGGGAGTTTACAATTACAATTTATTGGTTTGTGGACATACGCCATTGCTCATTCTTTGTTAATGAAACTTGTGTTGAATGACAAAGTACAAAAAAGAATAAAAAATCATACATTGTATGTTTTTAATGTCTGATTTTTTGTTTTTTCTGTACTTTGTCATTCAACACAAGTTTGATCAGCAAAACATAAGCAATGGTGTATGTTCACAAACTAATAAATTCTATCTACAAATTATTTGAAATGGAAAAAGTAGCTACGGTTTCAAAAGTGTTCAATTTGCCCCAAACCACCTATAAGTTTGTTCTGTCACATAACCAGGTTTTTCGATCATTAGATAAAGTAAATACGACAGTTAATGGTTTAAGTTGGCGGCAATAGAACCAGTCTACACATTTTATAGAACTGTTAATTAAATATTTGAGTAAATTCGACGTCCGCGGTACATTTTACGTGTTAGTTTAGTCATAATCGTAGCCATGATTTTATGGCAAAAATATTTGTGCAATAATTGATATCATTGTCTTACGTGAATACCTGCAGATCTGATTCATGATCTGTAGTTGGATGTTTGACTCTCGTTTGTATTGGGTTTCTTCTGGCAAATCACAGACGTATGCTGCCACAATGGGCGTACTCTGGTTGGTGCAGTTAGAGAGACTTGTCTGATAAAGACATGCTGCCAATAACAATGAATCACAGCTGCCGATATGCCGTAAGTAGGGACCCCTATTTTTAGCGAAAAGAATTTTGCCCCAGATTGTTTCAGTGCCTTACGTGCACATCTGCAATTCTGCTTCATGATTATTGGCAGCGTGTCTATGTGAAGAACCGTACATCATTTGACTAAGCCAATTACAATAATATTCCAGCGAAACTCACGTCTGTGATTTGCCGGTAGAATACCAAGGTCCGTGACAGTTAAAATATCCAGTCGCAGACCACGAAGCAGAACTGCAGATGTGCATATAAGGCACGGAAACAGAGTGAGGCAAAATTATTTTCGCGAAAACCAGGGGTCCCTAGCCGTAAGGTATTCAAACAAAATTGTGCAGAAATCTTTTCGTGACAAAATTGTGTCTCTAGTAGTCATTATATATATAATTTGTTTTGTGCTTGTTCCATCTATATTTGGAACAATGTACGTACATTCTGTTTCACTTCATTGTCGTTTTGATTATGTGTGTTGTTTTGATGAATATCCAGTTTAGCCTGCCAATAGCAGCTTAGCCTGCTCTCTAACAGGGTTAACTATGTGAGTTGATCGTGAAGAACAAAGACACACTGCCAATAACCATGAAGCAAAGCTGCTGATGTGCACGTAAGACATTGAAAACAAAATGTTGCCAAATATATTTTCGCGACAAACTCGCGAATTTACATATGTGTAATAGAGCCGACATTATACGACAATTGTTGTTCCAAATTGTCTATAATGGAATAAGACACGTATGTGGCGATAATGCCTTCCGAATCGACCTGTATTGTAATACTTTTTTCTTCGCTGTGACCTCAACGGCTAAGGACCATGGTTGCAAAGTCAGTACGGTGATTCATCCGCTGGTAGCAGGTTATTATCTGTATCTTCAGTGAGTAGCATTTCGTTGATTGAAATCTCTGACACAGGCTCGGATTGTATGAAAGGAAATAGAGATTAGATTAGATAAGGTACGTTATTGATTCGTCCCATTGCGAAGAATGGTACTCTTTGTCGTGACTGAATGTTCAAAGTCATTCTCTGACCTTGAGGTGGAACGTACGACTGGAGAATGGAAGAAATACAGAATCAAAAAGACAAGTGATTTTTATTTTCCTTCTGCACAGTTAGCTAACCGAATTGCTGACCTTATAAACAGGGAAAGTCACTAGCGTACTGCAAGGACAGTGCAGATTTTTGCCTAGAACATGAAAATCGAAAAGCGCTGAACAAACGCGCAGTATTCCCGTCGGGTCTTCTGTTCTTTGGAACAATTTATCTGTGGCTCTATCATTTTATTGTTGGGAATTGTGTTTATGAACCGTGCGTAGTACAGTAGTTTCGTATTGATGCAAAAACATTCTAAAAAAAAAAAATCTTTAGTCAACTAAAATCACGGGTTTGTCGGAAATTATATAGTTATACACAAATCACATTATCTGGTATGCAATTAGCTGTAATATAAGAAATATTCGTATTAGTTACGAACTACAAAATTAAAGAAAGCAAGTCAGTAAACTGTTTATTGTTAACTATTATACGAACAAGAACTACGTTTGAGGTTAGGTAGTCTCGGGAATAAATAGTCACAAACACCCGTCTCACAAATGCCAAAAAATCAAATTACTCAGGGTTACAGGAATAGTATTAAACGTGTTCGGGGGGGGGGGGAGGTATTTCCAACATCGTGGCAAGGTGGAAGTTTTGCCATTGCACCAAACATTTTTTTAACAAAAAAAAATTCCACGGAATATTATCTGGTAAAATAATTTGTTTACCAATTATTTAATCATTTCTAATGATTAGAATTTAAAAAATATTTTAAATTTCATTTTTCCTTATTGCAAGTTCAAATTCAAGGCATAACATTAAAACTATACGATAATAAACTTTGTATTATTTACAAGTGGAACTTTTGCAGTTTTACAACGAACTTCTTTGGCAACTGTATTCCAACGATTTTCTGTGCAAAAGTACAAAAACATTCTAGAGTGCACTGATAAATAACTGTGCGGGAGAAAAATATGTTTTGTATTACTATGCAGGACTTGGCTAAAGTGTTTTGTAAGAACCTAGCAACGCTACTGCAAAATGCGTTTTCTTTTCGTGTATCAGTACCTTGGTCAGACGTGAAACAGCAGAGCAAAAAAAAAAGGGCGTTTATTACTAACAGCCAGATAGGTGAACCTTTTCAGTCACTGTCCAATATAGACGACAGTCGTACAGAAAGAGAATTTATGGCTCCAGCTGTACTACGATATTTGACTAGTTTACTTTCAAAGCTAATAATATCGATACAACTCACATGCTTCGATAGTTCCTAGCAGGGACCCTTGATTTTCGGGAAAACATTTTACACCATCTTGTTTCAATGCGTTACTTGCATATCTTCAAGTCTGTTTCTTTATTACTAGCAGCGTGTCTTTGTCCGGAGACGATTCACATTTGACTGTACCAATCAGGATAAGGTTACTGGGACACGACACGTCTGTGATTCGCGGGTATAGAACCCAAATAATCTGAGGGATAAAAATGTTCAGTTACTGGCCACGAAGTACAACTGCAGATCTGCTAGCAAGACACTGAAACAATTTATTGGGAAATTCTTTTCGGGGATATCAGTGGTACCTAGCATCTAGGTCTTAGCGAGCATATTACTGTTGTAAGTACATTCATGACCATACAGGCGGTTCGTTGCAACATGTATGATAAGATATGAATTTATGTGTGAATGTTGCCGGTAGTGCACAGGGCGAGTATTACCTTCGTTCTGTCTACGCTCCGCACTACATCCAGTGACTTCTCCAACCCTAGGTGACGACCATGAAAGTGGACGGCCGTACATCTGGAGGTGGGTGTGACGTGCCGGAACACGCTACGTAGCATCGCAACAGCCATAAATAAAAAACCACTTAGAGGCCGAAGAAACGCCGCGACAAGAACTGTTATTTTTACTGGCGAGGGCCATCGGAGAGCGGCCGGATGATGCGGCTGGAGATCCGTGGAGGAAGAGAAGGCAAGAACTAGAATGTGAGGAGGAGTCACGTGCGAGAGGAATTAGGACAATGGCACGGCGTATCGACCAGGCAGGACTCTTTCTTTTTGTGTGGCCGGTGAGCGAGGCCCGACAAAGGGCACGTGGGGGGAGGCAGGTAATGCACCGAGCCAGCAATTTGCTGGGAGTGATGATGGAGGCTGGCGAGGGGGATGGAAGCAATAAGAGAATCACTGACCACACGAAGATAGAGGGAGACGATGTCACCGCGAGGCACGACTTGCAGACAGGGCAGGCTCCGGTCCGTCGAGGATCTCGCAGCGACGCGATAACACGCCGTGGGTGATGTAACCAGAACCCCATAATACACTCCTGACTTGCCTCTCGATACATTATGTCCTCGTTTTTCACTGGACTTTCTTTATTTTCACGTTTTAAGTTGTGGAGCAGGCTTCCTCCGGTTATACGGGGTTGTCGGGATGGTGTGTTTTAAATATTGCGTGCTGACAGGTTATGAAAAAGTAAGTCGAAAATATGTCTCCAATTGGGATTACGTAGATAAAAAAGGGATAAAGAAGTTTTGTTAGTTTGTTTAAAACATAAAAAAAAAAAAACATGGACTTTTTGTCCAGTAAAAAGAAAGAAATTTGAACCCATAACAGACCCCTAAAGTGCATTTATATTTGCGTAGATTTTCAAAATTCCAAGAAGCATCAGAAGGTGAAATTCTCTGAGCGACAGTTTTAAAGATTTTGTGCGTTGGACTCCATCACTTCCCTGCATCGCCTGCAGAGTAAACTGTCTGCAGAGAGAGGACCCAAACTCATAAACTCTCTTAGTTGAAGTTACGTATTATTGCCACCGCCACCCAAGATCATAATCGGATGATTACCGCAAATGCGTCTCTACGTTGTTTGGTCGTATATAATGGCAAATACAGATGGAGAATGAGAGGGATAAAACTAAACGTTCCAGTACAGCAAAGAATTCGTGCCTCGCTTGTAAGCTCAAACGTTCTGATACCCGTCAAGTGAATTATCAAGGAGCGTACTCATGAGTAGCTATCAGAAATATTTCGCAAATTTATTTGAGAAGTTAAAATTTTCATTCATGTGCGTGTGAATTTGCATTCGTGATTGTCCCCGTTTAATAAGTTCGTCTTTGACGACTATGAACAAATGTCAGGCTTACATGATATCGCGAACCCCCGCGCTATCTTGCCATTCATTAGAACAGCAACGAATGAACGAGTATAGCTGAGGACAGAGAGTACATAGGACTGTTAAGTCCAGCCGGCTGTCGTTGTAACTACAAAATTCTCTGGTGTCTAATCATAATCTATGTAACTTTTCTGCAAGAACACATTTTTTTTTTTAAATTGAGGAACTATTTATGGGGCGAACCCCATAAGTTCAGAAATGCCGGGAACAAAATTTTTATTTCCATTCAGGCGGATTGAAATCTGTGTCGCAGTAATGTGAGTGTTGTCGTTGTACCTTCACTCGAGATAATTGTAATCAAATAGCAGCATTCGTCTCTCTGTCTCTCTCTTTCTGTCTCTTAACCGACTAAATAAATAATTGCTTTCCAGTGGTCGCATTTTATAAACCTCTGTAATATTCTTTAATATCCCACGTGCAATTAAAATGTATGTTTATCAACGATTCGCCAACGAGTTGTAGAATGCTGATTCATTTTTTAGTAAGTAGATTAATCTCACTTAGAACAACCAGTAATTCAGGTTTTTTTTTTTTTTTTGGTGCCGTATGGTGGTAAGTTCAAACTTTCATAAACACGACTGATGCAAAATTTCACTGAAGATATTTCATTCAGTACTGTTCAAATATTTAAAACAAAACAGCAAAAGTTAACATATTTGTTTTAAATAAAGTTACAATTTACTGTATCATTTGTCTAAACGCGCAGTTATAAAAGATTGAACTTGCCGTGCTGCATCTATACACTGTAAGATGTAGCGGGCGATGTCTCTCTGTGTGTGGAAAGACATGTTCCTAGAGTGGCGCCATAGCAGCACACAATGACGTCCCTGGAGAATGTTCTCCGTGAACAGTTCTTGTTTATGGAAGTGGTAAGTAAGTGCATTTGTTGAGAACGAGTTGCCTTGGTTATAAACTATGCTTGGCGAATACCAGAACGTTTACACTGTATGAAGTCAGGCGATGTTTCTCACAAGCAGGGTATGATTTCACGTGATAAACATCTCACGCCTCTCATTTCAAGCTTACAAACACTACATTTTCAGAGAAAATTGTTGTCTCTCAGGAAAGTATTAAAAGCAAATCAGCTTGAAGGAGTGGTCCTGAGAAATTTAAAGCCACTGGGGATTGTGTGCTATGCTACTTGCATAAGGACACAGAGTACCTGAAATGGTTTGGTGGTGTAAAGCCTCCTAGTTATCCTGTATTCTAATAGACTAGTAAATGACATCTCACTTGGAAGAAGAATCATAGATATGGAAATATGAGAAGAACAAGGGAGAAGCGAGATAGTCATAAATAACGTGCAATTTACCGGCCACTGCAGAGCTTAGTTGGACGTGACACGAAGTGAATAATAAGCAACGCCCCATAAATGCGGTCTCCCGTCCATTAGAGAGAAACTGCAATAAACATGTATGTAATTACTCGGACCAGCTAATTTACACTTCGCATCAAACAAAAGGCAATTCCTCACGCCTCGCAGTCGTTAAGATCTCCTGTTTCTCAGTTTATCGCGTTTTGAAACTATTTTTTTTGTGCTGATTGAAATATTGCTGTTTTCCAGTCGAGATTTATGTTGTGAAGTCTGAAGAAGATGCATGCTGGGAACGTTTAAGGAGCCGATAAATTAAAAAAATACGCAGCATTTACGGCGTTAAATTAAATATAGTTGTAAATATTCAATTACGCGTCTAGAATTTTATTTTCACTAAAGGCTTTTCAGAAATGGACGGTACAAGATAACCTGAAGGTAAGTGATTTTTCATTTATTTCAAACAATTGCAAATAACTTGAATATTTTTTTTAACAAAATACTTTGAAAAAATTTGAGACAGTGTGCAGTCGTACGATACACAATTTTGCCAGCGCATGTTTTGAAATAATGTATAGTTTGCTATCATAACAATTATTTTGCTTCCTTTTGGCTTATTTTGACCACAAAATATGTGCTATTTCAGGGGTAAAAATCTAAAAATCCGTTTAGTGTATTGCAAAAAAAAAAATGCAGATACACACAATGACATAAAAGTGTTAACTGTCAGAATTAATTTGTGATACATGTATTAATTTGAGTTAAAAAAATATTTTCGAAACCACTGCAAAATTAAAGAGCGAGGCCTTAATCCCTTAAACGTACTATTAGGATGGACATTCAAAACTTTTATATTTATTTAATAACGCTATAAATGAACAAAGGAACAAAGTACAGCAGTCTTACTATTAGGATGGACTTTCAAAGCTTTTATTATTTATTTAATGAACCTATAAATGAACAAAGGAACATAGTACAGCAGTCTTTTTGGTAAGATACGTGTGCTGTATGCAAGGTGGACTATACAGGAGGGAATGTGCAGAGTGAAGACGAAGGGGCTGGCTGAACTCGCGTGGGTTATAGTTGTACGCCGCGGGGCGCGTGGTGGCGAGGTTGCGCCGCTGGCCGCCAGGAGCGCTCCAGTCTTCTCTGCTGCCGCCTGCCCGGCGCGGTGGACGAGCCTCCAGTAGTTGGCGTGCGCGTGGCCGGAGACTTGAACGCGTGGTTGCGCGAGTAACCTCCAGCCCAGGCTGGAGACTTCGACGAGCGAGTAAGCGGGCAACCTGTCGTAGTGCAGTGCGTGAGTGAGTGTGTGTGTCAGTGGCGTGTGAGTGTGGAGTATGACGGCCAAGGATGGCAGTCAGCTCATGTGTCGACAGTGGTGGAAGGTATGCTGGGTGTACGGCGACCAGGAGAAGTACTACAGGCAGTTGTACGCGAGGCGAACTCGCACCGTCCCGGCTGTGGACGAGCCCTTCGTGCAGGAGTGAGTAACCCTCAGCCATTAGCCTTGACAGGAGAAAATAAACGTCTCTGTATCGTCTGAGGTGATTAATTATCGTCAAATGCTATCCCATCTGACAGGGCCGAGGACGTTAGGAAGGTTTGATAGCACAAAAAATATGTCCATCCATGCCACTGTTATTAATTGTATTTACGTTCGGAACAAGCACCTCACAACAACTTGACAGACATATATTTTATAGGTTTTTAAGTATCTTTTTAGCATAGCATTTTAATACTATTTACCAAGAGATGTAACAATGAATGCAGCGCCAATAAGACACAATAAAATCGTGAACTAAACATTTGTGTACAGGGAAGCTCACTCAAAATTCTGTGTACATTCCATAAGGGTTATACGCTAACAACAGTCCTAGTGTAGTTTTTCCGCTCACAACTACGTTAGAAATTGGTAACTTGTTTATCGGTTAAATGGTAGGATTAGAAGCGACCAGTTTTCACTTTATTTTTAAGTTATGAACGGCATTATTCACTAGACACGTACCTCGCAGACCAACTGACGCAGGTACGCTTATTAAAAAATTCTTAGTGTTGATATTAGAATTATGTTACTGCATTATAAGCTGTAACTTTGACGCCGTGGGCATTTTTTTTTTGTGGTGACAAACTATATAATTTAATTTTGCTGTTTTCATTGGCGAGATTCCTTTGGCAAATCAATGTCACAAGACGTGCAGCAAGTTATAAAATGACAAAGGGGAGTTTGAAAAATCTATGTTAATTAGTAAACGATATTTACCCGTACTACATTGCAAGCATAGCGCTGCTCTGTTTGTGAGAGGACAGTGGATATTCTATTCCAGGTAAACACAGCGACAATCCTGTGGGAACTCCGACCAGTGCATGTTTCTCGCGGTCGGTCGTCAGATGTTCTCCAAGGTGGGCGTGAGAGCAGAAGAAAATTTCTTTTCTAGGAATATAACAATACACAAATTTCTTTTGCTACTATGCGGTAAACATAGGTCTCGGCTTGGAATTACTCCCTGGGAATTTGGGGCCCATTGTTCATTAAAAACCAGACGACAATTTTATGGAAATCGTCCCTTTTTTTACCCACGAAAATAATAGTGTACGTAGATTTCTGTCTGTAAATTCGAACACAGCTATATGTTGAAAGTTTCGCGCAAACGTTAGATACTTTAGGTTTAAATATGTTACCGTAGGAACAAACGTAAATATTGAAGTAAGTCTAATCGTAACCAGGGCCGCGTTCAATTTGGCCGTCTAAAGGCCCTTACCACGCATCAAGCCTTTGAAAAGTGCATCGCAGAAGTGACGACACACATACCGCTGTTCGAATACATATCAATAGCTCATATGCACCCTTGTACCCTTCTCGAGCCCTAGATACTAATTAACAAAATCAACATACTTCATGAAGGTAACAAGGGCTTAGAGCTGTGACCAGAGGCACGTTGTTGCAGTGGACTCGAACACGGCCTAGATCTACAGTTAGGTGAACAGCAGTTATTAACTAGAAATAGTAATATATAACTTATCATACCCGACTGTAGATGCGCTGTTTACACACATCAGGTAGACCTTATAGCGCGAGTAAACAATAAACATACCAGCAACAACTAACTGTCTATTTGAGCACTTAAATGCCGTCCTTCCTTCGCCGTTCTTCGTCACGGATCCACCAATGTACGCCTTGGAGCACTCTGAGAACATCCACTTTCTTCAACACGTGTACGATACCTGCAAAACGTCTGGGACGCTGCGCAAACTGTATATCTAATAGTTACTTTGATCACGGGTGTTAAAACTATCATGAGGTAATCGGATCTTTCACCGCAATGCCATATTTCCATTTATTATTAAGAAAATTAATCCTACCGCCATGTATGAATGTATATATATATATATATATATATATATATATATATATATATATATATATATATATATATATATATATATAAGCTGCCCCGACAAACGTTTTGTCACATAAATAACTTATTGTAAGTGTGTAAGGATGTGGTATATAAGTGGAAGAGTTCTAATAATAAAGAAATTAATAAATAATAATAATAGAACAGCGACACCTGGTGGGGATAGACAGGTATCAGCTCGTGGGGATAACTGATCAATTATCACTTACACAGTTATCGACCGGGTTCTAAAATTATTAAATTAAAAATATTTACTAAACAATAGCAGACCTACCGAATGTATATACAAATTGATGAAAGAAAATGTTATGACTCGAGATAGCATGGATAAAAAAAAGCGTTACAGATGATTACATTTAAATTTCGCATTCTCAATATCTCCGTTGATTTTAAACAGTTGACAAGATAAAAAAATTGATTAACCTTTGTACGTTGATCCCAAAAAGTGAAGTAAACTATAATTTGTACCCTGTCGGCGTGGTATATGTAAAAGAATGTCTAAGTGTCCTCATCTATGAGAAAAACAACAAATCCAAGAAGACAGGAGATCATCGCCTTTAGGCCGGGTGCATAAACTACGCAAGAACGCTAGATACGCATTTCGTAAAAACGCAACCAAATTTCAGTCGTTTATAAACATCGCAAGTAACACGATGTAGCAAACAATATCACTCAAACTTTCGAAGTGGCAACAGAAAGTTTCTCTCTGTATTTTTCCAGTATGATTATGGTTTTGTCACTCATCTCTGTTTTCTGAATATTAGGTTGTTGCGGTATTTAGATACAGTAACCAAATAAATATAAGCACCGTTTATTTGAAGATGCCATCAGAACAAGCACAAACAAATGTGTAACGAAATGACGGAATCACAGCCTTCTAAAGACAATTGTAACTAGTTAAAAATATTTTCGCTAATCAAACTGTCGATATAAAAGCGGTGAAACACAAGACGTTGAAAGTAGGCAACTCTTCTGTTACGGTCGTGTGTACTTGTGTTTCTTGCGTATTACTATCAAGTGCGATACAATCTGTGTATACTTTGTTATGTATACTGATTAGTTTATACGAAACAGTGGAAGGACACTACATATTACCTGGGGATAAAAATAGTAATTATTTTCAAAAATGTTAATTCCATCCCGAACCGCATATAATATATTCTTGATAAATTTGTAATAAATATTCTCATTAAATAACGGTTTATAGGCGGTTCGCGAAACTGATCGCTTCTAGAGATTTGTGAAAATAGTTTTTTATTGAAAAAGAAGAAAGATAACTAAAAATCTATCGGATTGACAGATTATAGGTCCGTATAATCCGTTAAAAAAATAAACGAAACTCCAGTAGACAACTTGTAAAATGACCAGGGGGAAATGTTGAGTTCACAGTCATCCTTTTACTGTCAGATCCAATAAATTTCGCACATGTTGTTTAATCTGAGATTGAGAAGAAGAACGTAGCTGAATGTCGAATTTGCGTAACTCGTTTAGCAGGTAGCGCAGCTTCGCAGTTGACCGCTTTGTTCGTAAGAAGACTGTGATCTCCCATCTTCGCGGCCTTCACCGCAGGAAGTGTTGCTGGCGAAGGCAAACTGTTGAAATTGACTGCTTCCTTATTGTGCATATCGATCAAGCTGTGCCGTGGTTACAAGAGCAAGACACCAACATCATTGCTGCCAACGTTCCAAGTAGGAATCAGTGACCACTTTCTGATTACTACTGCGTTTCTCGCTGATTTAGTTCGTTGAAACTGCTCGCTCAGGCATCGAGGAAAAACCACTGGGTAGCCGCCTGGGAGAAAATATTTTCCTCTCCGTGCCAAGGAGTGTGCATGACGTCTCACCCTAGCTTCTAGGCGCAAGTCACAGAACTGTCGTGTAGTCTCCTCGCTGACAACACGCTTATATAAGAAATTCAGTGGAGACCTCGTCATTTACGATGTAACAACAAAGATAAAGATGCATTGTTGACGTCTATATCTTTTAAGAGATACTAGGGCAAAATTTACGTACCGAAATTGACCGTAAAACACCCATTTTCGGCCGCTAATAAATATACTTTAATGAAATCTTGGGAACTTGAAATGGGTATGCCACACGCGTGTATCGTTCTTTATATAATATTTCTAGCATGTAGGATGAGCAGGGGTGGATGTAAGGGGGGAGGCTTCCGGGCTGAAGGAGGCCCCCCCCCCCAAAAAAAAAATCGTGTTGAACATTATGTAGCCAAAGTGTGTCCAGTCACTTCAAGGAAACCTCAGTTTTGTTCTGTGATGATCCAAGTACATTTAATGTGTCCTACTTGTATGTATGTTATTTTCAATGTTCTGTAACGGAAAACAGCCATACTTTTGAGATGGCTGGTGTTTTTTGCATTCCATAAAATCACATAGGTGTCTTCCCTCCCCCCAAATGTTTCAAATCTACTACTGGCCGTGCATGTGCTGTAGACCAAGATAAATAGATTTTGCGGTATAATCGTAACTGCCATATTTTTCTTCTCAAAATTTCATAAAAGCGAAAAATAAAACAATACAACATGGTGACTAATACCGAGCCTTGCTTTAGACGTGGAAATTTAACGTCATATTTTCTTCCGTTATCTTGAAATAATAACCTTGTAATGCTAGAATAACTTCGTTAGTTTGCTGATTGTACGTTTGAAAATTAAAACTCACCTATATTTGCCCCTTCCCCCACCAAAAATAATAAAAATTAAAATAAATTGCTTCTACGAATGGAATTTTGTTACGTTCATATAGTCGTACTTTATAATCACGTTTTGTTTTTCTTGGACAAGCCAAGTGTGTAGTAGATTCAGATGCAGGATAATTTACAATGAAACTGCGAGGTACCACATTGCGTTATTCAACTTATAGACCTATATCCTCTTACAGAAGAAAAATTTACGTTTGTTAATCGTCGAATGAAAGAAAGACAATTACTAAAACTGCTGTTAAAAATTCTGAAACAGAATTATTTTCTTAGTAGTTTATCTGTAATATTAATAATACAATTAAACTAGAAATCCTTATACACGCCGTATAAAATGTCATACGTGGTCAATGGTGTAAAGACGCTGCAAAATCTTGTACAATTTTTTGTTTAACGCGATGTTGCCGTTTAAGGGCGTTGGTACCGTAAATGTAAATGTTTTTAAATATATTTCTGCCAAACTCTGTTCAGCTTACATTAGAAAACGTGTCATTTTCTTAAATAAGAAACATTTAGGCCACATAATTTTTCATAATCACTCATCGAAGCCACAAAATCGCCATTGCAGTATAGCCAAAAATTAAAAAAGTAACAAACATATGAAATCAAAATTACCGTACGGTAACTGAAAGCCATTATGTCAATTCATGATATGATGTGTTTGACAAATGTTAGTTTTAAAAAAATTCTGTGAAAATCACTACTCAAATTTGTACAAAAATTTACTATTTTTTCATAAATTAAAAAATAATGTATCCATTTGGAATCCCAGAGGTGTCTTTAAATAATTCAGTAGTATTTAGTATCAACCTGAATTACCTTGTTCCTGTATTTTATAACTGCTATTAATTTTAGTTACACCGCAACAGCAATTTTAGACTTTGACAAGTCAGTTTGCAAAAATTATGTGGCCTGAATTTTGTTTATTTGGGGAAATTACATGTTATCTGATGTATAATAGATGAACAGACTTTGGTGCCGATGTAAAATAATTAATTTCTACGGGTTCTGAATAAATGTAGGCACTGAATACAGTATGTGTGTGAATTGACGGTACTATATTTCAACGAAGTGTATTAAATAAGTAAATATTTTTTACCGGATACACTTGGCAGTTGACAGATGCCAAATACTTAGGCAACTTCTTTGCAATGAAACTGTAGGACATTGATTAAATTACACCAATACTTACGTAATGATCAACGTATTTATGAATTTTATTCCCGGCGAATATCTTTCAGTGTGCCCATTTCCGGCTATTGTTACGTAACTTGGGAATTGAACGGGAATATGATTAATTTTTCACTCATTTGCCTTGCGCCTGGAGGCATACGAGATGTGTTACTAATAAAGGTAAGTTCCATTTTCATATATCAGTATTACGGAGGGAATTAAATATTTCACAAACTACTCAAGCATACTTAATGTATAAAACACGCCAACTTATTCTGAATTTAGCGTTTTTATTCACTCGAAAGATATTTTTGGGAAGGAATGTCAGGTCTTCGTGTAACTGGAATACGGAAAACGAAACCTAACCCGAAGAAGTCGTCGTACAACTTATCAACGAAAAAATAGATTTTACGATGAAATAACAACGAAATTAAACTATACGGATTTATAAAAAAAACGACTGTCTTTAACAACTAGTTCAAGTTAATATGTTGAAAAGTAAAAACGTAATGATCAAAGCTATATGATGAACATGGCAGTTCTGAAAGTTTTCTTTACATCACTCATTATGCTTGATCTTACCTTGTTATTAGGGTAGAGGGGGAATTTAGTATTCTTCGGGCGTCTTCGGGGAAAATGAGATTATCGTTGTTTACCACAGGAATTACGACTCTTCATCTTATGTGCTCCCTGAAGGAATATTGCCATGAACGAATCGATGCAACAATGTTGTAATTAATCTCGGTTTTCAGTTAGCAGCTCCTTCCAATTTGTAACATCTGCCGATGTCTTCGCAGTGTCATTTTTCCGGTGGTGTAGTGGTCAAATCACCCCCTTCCAACCAAGGCAGAGGCGCGCTGGTCGAATGGTCGGACCATTCGCCTTCGTTGCGATCGGGGTTCAATTCCCGGCACGGTCGGTCGCCAGATTTCCCCACTCTTTCATTCCGGTGCTGCTCCATACTCAGCTCATGTCACCCCTCACAAGCGCCAAAACCTCGATGTTGAGCGCTGACCAAAAATCACTCACCCCCCACCAAGGTGATCTGCTCATTTTTTAATGTGGGAAACGTAACGAACGTTGTCGTTGGCTGGTGGGTTTTCTCGGGGTACTTCCCCTTTCCCGTTCATGCATGTCGTCTGTTCCATACTAACATGACTTCTCCCTTTGCAATGTCTAGGACTTCAATTTTGAGAGCACTGACCAAATAATACGCTAGTCGACCTCAGAAGTTATTTATTTTAGAACGTTCTGCATACAATTTGATCTATCTGAAGCGAAAATAAATTGACTACACTGAATCACGTGAGAACATATTACGCCAGGCACAACGCTTCCATGTATAAATGCGGACTTCTTTGCAACTGCCCAACTGTGACTGTGGAGCACATAATGGATTGCCCGCTGAGGAAGTATCGTGGATCGTTCTCAGATCTCATTGATGAGACGCCCTCAACTATAACGTAGATATAGACGTTAAATGCCTATGTATGAGACAAACTCGGAGCTAAGACAGAAATCATTAATTTAATCTGCTATTGTTATGCCACACAATAAATATATAATTTTATTATATGACTTTTACGCCTGTCTGTACATTTACGTTTAAATAAAAACTTTGATCCTGTATACAAACATGTATTGGTCTGTACGCCTTGTTATCTTCAATTTTATTATTATTTTTTTAAGTTTATACACGATGCCGATGGTTTTGGCACACAATTTAATGGTGTAAATTAAATATTCCCCACAGAGCTGCAGTCCATTTTGTGACAGTAGAATTGAGACGTGGCAATACATTGCATTATACAGGAAAAATGGCACCTCCCTCTACATTTGTGTGAAGAGTATCGAAGAATTAAAAAACACCCACTAGGTAGCTATGTATAGGAAGGACATGAGGAAAGTAATGGTAACACCTATTATTTCTTTTAAATATTTGGGTTTCATGCAGGATCACAATGGTAATAATATATACTGTACACGCCGATGTAAGATATTAAGCAGTAAACTTATGATCTCATATGGCAACATAGTGCCAGTAATGATTCGGTTGCAGGCAGGGTTGCTAGACAGTGGAGGCGCAGGCAATGTTGCCATGTTATTGATATGTTTTGCAGTGTTGCCAGACAGTGGATGCGCAGGCAAGTTTCCCAGACAATGGGGGTACAGGTAGCATTGTCGGACGGTGGATATGCAGGCAGTGTTGCCAAGTTGTGTGTGTGCTTTTCGTGTTGCCAAACAGTGGATGGGAAGACTATTTTGCCAGAGAGTGGAGGTGCAGGCAATGTTGCCATGTGTTCACGTGGCGAGGAAGAACAGTCGAGTTTGTGACGGCTTCTTCTCAGCCTCCGGGGAGAATCATTTTATGAGCGCGGAGCCAGTAATCAAGTAGTTCGGAGCCCATCGTGACCAGAGGTCCTCTACATTCCTGCGCGTAGCCACCAGACCTAAACTCCAGACCTTAACACTCGCTTAGTTTAAAGTCAGATGTTCGGCTCGCCATACACTTCCACAGCACACTTCTACACTAATTCGTTTTATTTTGACTCCATCCCATGTCTGGAATAATTATCGCCCGATATATGGATCTCCGCAGGTCACTCGGCATTTAAGTGATAATCTTACAAATGTCGCTTACAATTTCATTACTGCAGCAAACATATTTTTTTGGCACAAACTATGATTATTCCAGCATGTCACAGATATGATCTCATCGCTCTTTGTATTCTTAGAGTTTACATTTATTACTCCCGTATTGTGCGCGTCCGAGACTAAAAAGAGTGAAATTGTCAAGGGCGAGGTATTACGTATACCACGCATCACCCTAGCCTCTAGACGCAAGTCGCTAAACTGACATGCTGTCTTCTAGCCTCTATGAGTGGAGACCGGAAGAAATCGCGGTCTCACTGACCTGTAGGCTAGCCTCCAAGAACATCTGTGAATTCAAGCAGTCAGCAGCTGCCTATTGGCTGCTTCTGAAACAGCACCGCCTGATTGGGCGTGCATTAAGTAAATTCTTTATTATTTGCTCAGCGCCCTACACGAGGTGCCAGATAAGACAAGAGACAACTACAAATGTGGCACGAATGTACAGTTGTTTGACTCCCAGCTTGTGCCCAAAACAAAATGCGAATTTTTCCGGTCTCAATGAGACACTGTCGTGACTCTGTTATTAAATGTCGTTATATGTAAGATAAAGGTGTATTGTACACCCCTAAACCTTTCAACATATTACGGACCAAGCTTTTCGTACCTGATCTACGACATTTCTATTTTCGCTATTTTCTGCCACGAGAAAATATATCATTTTTTAGTTAGTGGAGAACCTAAAAGGAACATACGCGTGTTTAACGTTCCGTGGATGGTTTTGCTTATAAGACATCTCTGACGCATGTGGCGATGTTAGCGTATGATCTTCTATCTGTCAAAGCTCTGCACACCGCTCGGTGGTCACAGAAGGTGGCCACCTTCGATGTGGCTCTTCAGAGTAAATTGAATACTGTAACATTTGACGTTACGTCTCCGGTACTTTATGAATTTCGTCAATACACAATTCAAACTTAAAGTTAAAGTAACTACAGTTGAAAAACGACTGAAAATCTGTTTTTTTTTAGGAAATATTGAGATACAAATCATTACATATATATTTACCGTGAAAGCGTATCACGTAGATATAAAACAAATAAGCCAAATTATTAATATTTTTTCATTTGTTATAATATTTTAGAACAAAAGCAACGCAAACTATTGACACAACTTAGGTTCATTTACGAATATTTCTCCAACACTACTTACCAGGCTTTTCGAGTAGGCCTACATGCGTTTAAGAAAAAACTTTTTTTTTTCTTCTTCAGGAACTCCCAATACTGGAGAACAAAACTGTTCTCAGAAATAAATATTTTTCGTTCTAGCATACATAATCAGCTGGTTCTTTGCGAACGGCCGTCTTGACTTCGACTTTAGGTTTCAGTTTATCGGAAACGTAAAGTCAAGGCTGCTTGTCTTTAGCTGTGACGACACCATTGTGAACGACGATATAAGAAGCCATGTATTGAAGGCTATCGAATAGTCAAGTGTTAAAGTCAAATGCTCAAGTTTTCAGTTGTGTATAGGTCGTTAGTAGCTACTTGTTGGTGGGCGAGCAACTCTCCTCGCAGTCGGCACAAGTCTTTGAAGAATCACGTGCTCGGAGCCTCTCCCAGGAGACCGCGACACGAACTGCTTGCTCGCAGCGCCGACGGCGGTTTACAACCTCTCTTAACACGGCCTTATGACGGATGAACTGCCCTCATTTCTGAACTTGTATTTTACGACACTGTTTTAATGAGGAACCATGGTCGTATAACAACCAAACCTCGCCCCTGTGTCTCCCAGACCCCGTATCTCTCTCTCGCGCGCAATTTAGACACACACTGCATGCTCTCATTATCATGCGCCGCGAACACACGTCCCTATAAATACGCAATCCCGTCATAAAACCCCGGCGCGGAAGTGTTTTGTTCCCAACATGGCGCTCAGATCTACAGTGATTTAACTCTCCTCCGACTACACAACATCTCGCTTGAAAGGATACGATATGTACCGTACACACGTGAACGACATATATTACGTTGAGAAGCAAATACTTCTCTGCTCCAGTGTGGAACAACAACATAAAAACGGAAGTCGTAAGTGATTAGACACAGCCAAAAATCGTGTAACACTGTGTTGTGAAAACAGTTCGCAAGACACTGCACGTCACATGGCTTGCACCAAGAGCGCAGTTTTAGTACAATATTATGGGTACATGCCTTTGCATTGCTGTATACAATATTTTTTTTATGTTCTTTATTTTAGTAATGTAATAGGTAATGTAGTGTAATTTCATTAAATCAAAACTCTGTTATCTGAGATAGAAGTCACTGTTCCCCTTGACAATTAGAACTGCAGCTATTACGTTTGTCCTTCTCCCCCTAGGAAATTAGGGTTATTTCTCCCCTGCGGCGACTGAAGCCGAGCCTCGAGCGTTGACCAATATGAAATGTATATTATTGCGGCAGTGTTGTCAGAAAGAATCCTGTAGGCTTGGTGTTAGGGGGGAGGGGGGTACAGTGGCTGCAGAGAACTGTGAGCGGGCCGCAGATCAGCGCTAATGGATCGCCCACCGCCACAATTACCTCCACCGCTGAGTCATGCCTCACCACTCTTCTTACCTTCTCATCTTCTCTCTCTCCCCCTCTCTCTGTCTCTTGTACTTACCCTGAACACGTGCCCGAGTTAAACCCCCTTTCCTCTCTTCCTCTACCATTCTTACTCGTTTGCTCTCTCGCTTTTTCTTTTGACCCCTCTGACACTGACAGTACCGCAAGCATTCAATAATTAGTGTGTGCATGTGTGTATATATGTACATATATACTCATGTCGCACCCAGAGGGGTGGCACTAGGGGCAAGTTCCCCCCCCCCCTAAAGGGGCGACATTTTTAAATTTTATACCAATTTTTATTATATGTACTAATAGTAAGTTACAGTACGTGTGTGTTGAGATGCTATTGCAAGTAAAGTGTGTTCACATGTTTCACAATCGGTGTAAATGTAAGAGAGTTTTTCGAGATCCACCTCCCTGACATCTGCAGAGTTTGTATTTTATTAGGTCTTGTGCCCTCCCCAAGCCAGAATCCTGGGTGCGCCCGTGTGTGTGTGTGTGTATATATATATATATATATATATATATATATATATATATATATACATATACATATATTAGGTATTCAAGAAAGTATGATACTAACTTTGCGAGACGATTACTTGTAAAAATTTAGAAAAGTTGTATGATTCAAGTTTTCTGTTGTACTGATGAAAATTGGTATTGGAAAATCGCGTTGTTAAAATTAACAAAAGAAAGGAGAAAAAAAAACAATGAATCCCCGAGTGCGATTCAGTAATAACAAGATTTACAATAAGTGAAAAAATAGTTTTGGCTATAGGCCAACCTTTCATCTTAAGTAAGTAATGATGTTGCTCGAGCCTTCTGTGTATCGAGTGTTGTCTACATGCAAGGCTCCGCAGTTTCTATGTCCGTTCACTTGAAAACATTTCAATTGAGGGCGTTGTGACAAGTTGACTTGCTTTTGTTATAATGGGCCTCCTGTGGCAAACTGTGTCAACTTACATTTAAAAAATGCGATGGTAAAAAATTCCATCCCAAAATCGACTCTTGGCCAACCAAATTATCGACTGAAGGTAAAGGTATTCGAAACCATTTTTCCACAGATTGCAGATCTGGATGCTATTAAACCTCACCCAAAAAATTCATTACGCAAAGTTTGTAGCATGCTCGTGGACTCCGAGGATACGCGTGTATGTATATGTATGTGTACGTTTATTGTATATATGGTAGGGGAATCCAGTTTCCAAGAGAATCCTTCGTAGAAGAGCATTTCATAAGGAAGGCATGTGCTATCAAGAACAGTTTAAAAAATTTCCCATTTTTTGTGTTTCCAAATACTTTCTTCAGTATACTACAACAGTGTAGCGACTCCTCAGTTCTCTCAGATATAATCGCAGTCTACTCCTCTGACACCTGAAGACTAGCTCTGTTTTGTGGTTCATCCAAGGTACGAGACATTTGCTTTGCTGGGCGAGCTGAAATTTGTCTATTTCAACTGTGACAGTCCTAGATTCGCGACCTATAAGAAAGAAGCGTAGCGCTGAAAGACTTGCATTCACGAAAGTAAATCTAGGTTAAACGTAGGAGTAAATCAGCTGCATAACCTCAGACATCGCTTGAAGTAACTCGGACACTGTCAACAACTTTTTTGGATACAATTTATGAAAGAATGTTGTACATACTTCATAACATAGCAAACTGTTTCACTGTTGGAGATATGTTTACTAGTAAGCGAAGTGGATTAGTTGTTCAGTATTTTTGGTCAAAAATTACTTTATTTCTGTCATCAATATTGCAAGAACAACACTTGCAAAAAGATCTCTCAATAATGCTTCTTCATTATTGCAGTTACACAAAAGGAAATTTAAGTGATTATGTTTGTTTGCCTTAAAATATAATTAAGAAATCATTACATAAAATAATCTCAGTCTGTAACCATATTTTAAACAGTTAAATATGTGTTCACATTTTTGGCAAACAACAATAGACCAAGTAGTTGTCATTACATGTAAGCATGAAGAACATACTTTATGGAAGGTATCCGTACACTGAATAAGAATACTGTGTGAAATATCTTCGTGGCCATCGTGTAATGTCAACGTTTGGGAGTGTAGCTTATTGAAGTCGGTAACTCGAGAAATCAGAGGTACCGGTATGAGCAAGGTTAGGTATACACATGTTACGGTACATTATATTTGGCGGTGCTCTGTCATATCTATAACTTTTTGGACAGTTTTTTTCCATCGACAAGAGAAGACTATAGCTGCAGGAATAAAAATTCAGGAAAAAAAAAGATTATATTTTCGAGTGTTTTTCGATAGTGAAAATACATTTATGAGTGTTAATAAACACCCCGAAAGCTCCTAAAACATTGTGGGCCTGGCCGAGATGAACAAAAATTCACTGACAGGTTTCTAGCCACATCGAATATGACTTACGACCATACTGTACAGTTTTTATTTTTCACTTTGGTGTAAACAGAATCAAAACATTTCTAAACGGAATGGTCTGAAAAATTCAAGACAAAAGGCAGCCATAAGTTGCACAATTGTTAGAGACACTGGAAAATCGCGAAAATATTTAACATAGTCTCCAATAAACAGTAGTATCTCAATAGTGACGAGTGTGTACAGTTTTCTGGCAAATCACACACGTTCTGTGTTAAAACTGTACAGTTCTAATTGGGTCTGTTGAAGAGGGACACAGTGCGTCATATAAACTATAGCCAATATAGGTGCAATACCTTCAGTGTTATACATAGCATGTTGGAGCCTAGCAAACAATCAACTTTTCCCGCGATTTACCAGTGTCTCTAACAATTGTGTGTAGGCGTTTTGCGAAATAATATGATTATAATTCGTCCGCGAAAAAATATTTTTCTTGATTTTGACATTTTCATAACACTGTTTATGATACTTTTTTTTTTTGCAAAAGTCGGGAAAACTATAAGAGTTATTGCTGCCAAAAAATAGTTACAAACTATGATATATTTGTGACAAAACAATTAAAGTGTTCTTTGGTATGAAAATTGTTGCTTTAAGAAAATACTTTCATAATCACTGTAACGTTACTGAGGTAAACGATCTGCATATTTAGGTCTTGAAAACTGCAAAATACGTCGACCAAGGAAGTTTTCAGAGCAGGTAATGTACAATAGTGTAGGAGGATCGTAGCTGGATGGAGTATGATGTCTGGGAAGCAGATAGGCGCGGACAGGCGCGGCTAAACTGCTGGCTCGCGACGTGGTAATGATGCGGCAGTAATCCTCTTATCTAGACTATGGCTGTGTCGCTACAAGGTGGCTGGGACAGTAGATACTCATCTGTGTCGAGTAGAGCAGGCAGGTCTTCCCACGCCTAGTTGGTTCCTCTTGCCACCTGTCTGACTGGCTGACTTCTTGCAGTCGTGTAGCGTACTACGTCTGGCAGGGTGGACGTGTCTGCTGGTATTCCCAAGTACTGCGCCTTCTCAGTTAGCACCAGTTACCTATAGGTGGTCGGGATAAAGTAAGCACTTGTAAACCC